>JAQJVK010000014.1:12982441-13211749 GCA_035578135.1 Flexamia atlantica
ACAATTTCCTTTAAAAAACTAACCTCTATTAGAAATACCAATTTATTTTATTACCATTAAAAGTAATAAGTCAGTACATTAAGTATTTCAAGAATACTATTTTGACATTTCGAGCCAATTAATTAAAGCAGTATTCATAATTAATAATTACAAAGCCTAGTTAATGATTCAAAGAAGACTGTCAAGTCACAGCACAGAGAAGAATAATTATAGAGACATTTTAGGTTTTGAGATATTTTTGTTACCTAGGTGCTTCACTTTCGCACTTTTGCTTTTTTGTTTGTAGTAAACCAATTTTAAGAAATGTGGTAATTACCACTTGCGTATGAAGATCATGTTTAATAACGATTATTTAAATGCATAGCTAGTAAATTTATATAATAGTATTTTAAATTTTTAACAAACCCAAACATTTTGATTAGTTATTATTGCCTTTAGTTTTGTCAAAATATACGAAATAAATAAATTATTTATGAAAATCCTTGAAAGTAAATAAATAACTTTAATCTTTATTTGTTTGATATTTTGATAAAAACTCTTGAGGTTTTTTAACGTTTTCGTTTTTTTATTAGGAAGAAAATGTAGGGAACTCAATGAACGAAACGCAATCCCACACAAAACCTACGATAAATCCCCCCCTTTTTAAATTTGTCTTTTGACCTCATTTTTCCGCACCCTATTTTTGGATAGGAACTCTAGTTGACAATTCAATTAGATGTTGCAAATCACTTGTTAATATTTAGAACCCGATTCTAAACGCGTAATCGTACAACCTATAAATATATTTAAGTCTTTTGATTATGGAATAGGCTTTTTCTCTCTATTAAATTAAAATATAAATAATAAAATATAAAAAACATGTTGAATTCAAACGATTATTAACAATTATGTCATAGCTATAGTAATTTTGCTTTAAAGATCAATGGCGGAATTAAATCAATTACTTTAGTGAGAAAATTATATGTCATTGATTCACTGCAAACAATCTTGTGTTCCGCTCCTGCTTCCTGAATTCACGTTAAGTCTTTGGCTTCGACGCTTCAATTAACAATGAGATAATACCAGCGCTGCTGAGGGTTCGACTCCTTGTTCTGCTATCAGACTAATAGTAATAAAATTATTTTTACAGTTGTACTTTTCATGTGGTCGTAAAATAGGGTGATTTCAATAAAATATCTTGAATCATCACACTATTTTTGAATTGACAATGTCTAGACAGTTATTCGAATATTTTTTCTCAAACTTAGTTGGTAATATTCAGGAAATGCAATAATTTAATTTTATACCGGATAATTCAAAATACATTTAGTGCTTGAAAACAAATATATTCTTAAACATAGAGCTTACTGATTTGGTTTTGGTGTTATCTTTTATCAAAAAATTTCAAGATCTTTTAGAAATCTCTTAATTTAAAATTACCCTAATCTATGTGACTTACATTCTTAATAGCATGTTCATCCTGCTTGTGTGCGCTAAAACGAATTGCACATGAGATCTACCTATAAACATAGTTTACTTCTTTTAAACGTTTTTTCTCAAAAACAATAAATGATTAGAAATTAACAATTATTTTCATAGTTTAAAGTGGTTATGGCACGTATTCCTCTAAGCAAACTAATGAAAAAATTAAGTTCGATAACCCTACACCAATGCTAGTTTTTTTCTAACAACCCTTGTACTTATATACTGACTTTCCAAAAAGAATTGTAGGACGTGTCTTTTTTGACTCGTCGGATGATTAAGCCTATAAGATGGCATCAATCTCTCAAAACGCGTGCTGCAGATGTAATGTTTTATTCAAGACTTAGCATCAAATATTGACTAGTTTTGTCACGATCCTGTCGTTTTTCATACGAAATGGTCACACTTGTTTTTTGTTGTCTTCCTTACGCCGAAAAATGTAAAATAAAGGGAGGGAGCCGCTCGAACGGAGGTTTTTTTTATTACGTACTCTACAAACAAAAACAAATCCGAGATTGTTTGTTTGTGTCTGAAATACAGAGTGTTTTTTTTTAACGCAACCCATTTTTAAGATTAAATAATGTACATATGAATGTGTAATATTGATTGCTGTATTGATATTTACATTTTATACGACATATTATTTAAGTTTGATCACATTTAATTTACATTATGTGCTCAAACAGTCCGTCATTGGCATTTGTATAAAGTTATGCTTTCTCCATCAAATTCCCGAACATGTATTGCAGGGTACCTCTTTGAATTTCTTGCATGAAATTTGTTATGTTTGTTTTGAGGTGCTGAATATCTTGTGAATTGTTTTCTTAGGATGATTACTACTTTACATGTCTGTGGAAAATTTCATTCAGATCGGACTATTTTTACGCGAGTTATCGTGCTTAAAGAAACACACATTAAAACGCAACCCAGAACTTGATTTTATCGGTGAAGGATTATTTCCCCCAATATCCCTGGATTTGACCCCACTATATTGTTATGTTCTTTAGGGATACATACAAAGTAAGGCCTAAAAAAACAAGTCGCAGCATATTCAGTACCTCATAACAAACAAAACAAATGTATTGCAAAGAGGTACCTAGCAACTCGTGTTCGGAAATTTGATAGAGGGAGCATAACTTCATACAAATGACACTGGCGGATTTTTTGAGCACATAAGGTGAACTAAAGTTGATCAAATTTAATTAATAGAGTGTATAAAACGTAAAGAACCATAAAACAATACTTATTTCATATTTATGTGAATTATTCAGTCTTAAAAATGGGGTGCGTTAAAAAAACACCCTGTAGAATGTATTAAAAACATATTTGTAGGCTGTCGGAACAAATGTAAAAATAGTGAGAAATGAAGAGGTTTACTTTATTGAATAAAACTTGAGGTAAAATAGTGGATCAACACTTAAGATATTGTGTGGATCAATAATGTTCGACTAATTTTTAAATAGGTTAAGTCAATAATTGATTAAAAATGTATATTTTTCCATATCTCATTTAAAAATATAAATAATCCCGTTTTAATTTTTGTTTGTTTATCCTAATTGTACTTTAATTAGCCCACGTTTTTCGATAGGAATTTCAACAAACATTGCTCATAAAATACGTAAAATTGTATGCATATTTTTTACAGCTATAAAACCCTTACAACGATTATTTCTATTGTAATTTATAATTAATGTTTTATTAATTTAAGTTGTAATAAGCAACAAGTTCACTTTTTTCTATGGAACGTTTAATACTTGATATTTGTATACATGTGAAAATTACCTTTTTATGTGAATCTACTTTCAAACACGATTATACTTGAAATATTTTGTTTCTATTAATAAACGTTTATGAATAATTTAACTCTTTGTTAAATAATTTATCATGACTGTTCATCCATAAGTCGCTTGTTCTATAAATCCATCAATCTTCTATCAATCTTTATTAAGAAAAAAGTAAATTCATTATAATAAATTTGCAATTAGTTTAGCAAGAAGTTTACAAGAAGTTTTGCCGGTGACAGCCGAAAAAATAAATCCTTAAAACTTAGCAGAAGATCAAATTACACATATTATGTCATGCAAAAAAATACAATTTATGAAATAGTTACTGTTAAAGATGTAACTCACCAGTGGAATCATGTTGGAAAGTTATTTTAATACATAAATATGGCGTTGCGATCCCATAATTTAGGACCAGCTTTTTACGCTGGATTCAATGCTGCAACCCAATTTCAATTATGACCTTTCAGTAGGTCGCGAAAGCTATATCATCTCGGCCATTGGAAATGGGGAACAGTTGACAGTGTAACATCAACTTCCCTTGAGCGTTTGACCGTATTAATTGCCTTCTCATTCTTCTCAAATTAAAATCATATGGTGTTAACGGATATGTCATGGTACTTCCCAAAATGTTCATGGTTGCTCAGATGGAATAAAAACAACCTGAATATTATATGAATCAGCTGTTACGGTCCCTGATTACGTTCAGCTGGATATGAAATTATTTTAAAAGAAGGCTGTTTTCTATACCCCTTTTGAGATTCTTATTAAAGTTCGTTTGTATATGGATCAAGTTATGGATTAATTGCTTGAATGTTCGTCCATGAACCTGATTTGAAGGGCCGTAAAACGATAACTGGAACTTTTCCAGATTTTGTAGCCAGCACCAATCAATATCTCGTGGCCTAAAACCCCAATAAAAGAAAAAAATCCTCGGATAAAAATTAATTTTTCTCCGCACAAACAGTGCTTGTTTCAGAGTGTGAGACTACCTAAATCCAACGGTTAATTACACAAATAAACACTTAAGTAACATGATTTTTCGCTTCTACAAAGATTAAATTCAGCCCACTTTATGCGGGGAGTTCCAATGTAGCCAAAAGTGGGGGAAAACAAACAAACCCGCACAATTCTACTGATGAAATTATTGGTCCGTGGAATCGTTCGCTGGTTGATCAAAGAACTGTTAATTGGGGCAAAAATAAACAGAACGGAGAACCACGTCAAAGTTGCATTGATGAACTTGTACAATGAAATACCGCCTTCAAAATAGAACGGAAGAATCGTAAATTAAGGAAGATTTCCGGAAAACCGAGGAAAAATACAAGAGATTTCAGATTTTTAATTAAACATATTTTATACATAACTCATGAATGACTACTTTATTCTATAAACTTTTACGAGCAATGTTTGTGTAAATGATTAAGTCTAAGAGCCTATAGTGACGATACATTTTAAGAAAGCCTCTAATTTTCTCTATAATTTACTCTATTCTAAAGCCTATAATTTAGCCTATTCTATCTACCAATAAAGAAAACGGGACTCGTTAAGCCCCCTTGCGGTAGTTTCCGGCTCACCCATGGGTAAAAGGGGTGCATGACAATTTACAAAAAACGAACATATTTTTTGAGGGCTTACATTTTGTTATTTTTTATATGTAATCACACTGACTCGAAAAAACGGGGATGGCAGACGTCTACCGCGGTCGTGACGTCATGGCAGACGCTTTGCATTTTGATAAGTCTAATTCATGATAAAGCTAATTCATATTTTCCGTTTTGTTTATTTATTAAAGCAAATTTCAGTCTCCCATTACGTTTTAACTCAATTTCTCAATAATGCTTTCAGAAGTTATAACAACAATATTTTAAAGAAACATCACATGATATTAAATATATCAGGACAATGTTAAACAATAACGTATATGATGTCAAAGAAGCTATAAAAAATAAATTTTGAACGAATAAAATATTTAATGGTTATAAATTTGTACCGCTTGTATTTAGATGGTTTATTTTCACTTAGCCCTAGCCTTGTCAGATTTCGCCACGAGGATGAGTGAGGGCGACACACTCGCTTGGCCATCGGTGCGACGGCTCGTGAAATTGACCCCTGGCCCAGTTTGGTGATGGAGGGGGGTGGTGTGAGGGTGGGGGGGGGGGGGTTTAGGGTTTGACATGGTTGTGAGGATGTTAATCGATATAAACTTCAATAATACAGTTACAAAAAAATACAGCAGAAACGCGATACGAAGATACTCAAAACGCCAAAACCTATTTAAAAAGTGAATGTATTTTTTAGATTATCTTGAAATTGCCATAACTGTGGAAATGTTTAGTCCTATCGTTAGCTAATAGTTTTGCAAAATGGCAAACATTGAAAATTGATTGAATTGACTAGAGTTTAGATTGGAAAATATGGTTTTTTGGAGTACGCACCTTTTATTCCTTGCGTCGGCAATTGGGGAAGGACGTAGATCTTGTAGAGGGGCGCCCCTGGGGATGTAGTACTGGTGATGAAGGTTTAGATCTTGTAGAGGGCCCCCCTGGGGATGTAGCACTGGTGATGAAGGTTTAGATCTTGTAGAGGGGCGCCCCTGGGGATGTAGTACTGGTGATGAAGGTCTAGATCTTGTAGAGGGCCCCCCTGGGGATGTAGCACTGGTGATGAAGGCCTAGATCTTGTAGAGGGGCGCCCCTGGGGATGTAGCACTGGTGATGAAGGTTTAGATCTTGTAGAGGGCCCCCCTGGGGATGTAGCACTGGTGATGAAGGTTTAGATCTTGTAGAGGGGCGCCCCTGGGGATGTAGTACTGGTGATGAAGGTCTAGATCTTGTAGAGGGGCGCCCCTGGGGATGTAGCACTGGTGATGAAGGCCTAGATCTTGTAGAGGGGCGCCCCTGGGGATGTAGCACTGGTGATGAAGGCCTAAAGTTCGTTCGAGGTGGTCGCGAACGCGAATCACTACAGGCTTGAAACACTGTCTTTGAGTTTATATTCATAATTAAATAAAACAAAATGTTATGCTGCTTGCACAAAGTTGAGAATTAAAATCTATATACAAGTAGTAAGTTAAAATAATTGACAATATTACGGCAACTGATGGCCTTTGGAAAATAATCGTCTACTGATGGACGAACTGCAAGTGAAAAGGATGAGTGGGCTGTAGACACTGACCGGGAAGGGATAGTGAAGGGAATGGTTTGGACTTGCAGACTCTATTGAAATGTGAACATAAAGGAATCTTGTAATGGCGACTACTATTTTTGTAGCGACCGGAAATGTTTACAAATAAAATAGTTGAAAATAAGAACTAAGAAGTCGGATGCTATTTGATAAATCCTTGACAATAACACTTAGTTAATTAATAAAAATAACTGAATAAGAAGAATTCCTTTAAATGAAGGCTGTTTTCTATATCTCACTTGAGATTCTTACCATCAAGGATCTTTTGTATATGGATTTGGATCAAGGTATGAATTAATTGCTTGGATATTCAACAATTCCCTCGTACACATTATTTCGAGAACATTTCAAAATGATTGAAAGAAATATTTCATTTTAATCGTGAAAGTTCAAGGACAAGTGTTAAAACTATTATTACTTTATACATAACACGTAATAGAACAATACTGGAATTAAATCTTTGGCTGTAGTAAGCTGTCTATTAAATACCACAACCTAAATTGAATGAATGTATACGTTACGCCTAAACACCGAATTCGGACAATGTCCAAAATTTCTACCCACTCCGTGACGTGGAAACTCTGAAATACTCACACTATTGATTATTTTATTCGGAAATTGTCCGACGCTTAAGGTTATAAATTAATAAACACGTAGATAAAAATGTGTTTATTACATATAACAATATGGGGTTCATGCTTTTTGTTAGATTTTACTATAATATTTTCAAATTACATTAAAAAATGGATGCACTGCACAACTAATTTCCTACAAGTTTTCATAAGACCTCTACAACTTAATTCATGTTCGAAGAGTTTTTTACCGTAATTGTAAAACGTAGGTGAATATTATCTACTTAAAGCAAATTTTTGATCTTGCCAGAATTCTTATTGGCTTATAAGTATAATTTCCCCGCAGAATTTATTAAAAAATAGTTTTCTAGTTAACACTGCAGTGCTGCCTGGAAGCGGAAGGCAAACATTTACCAAGCGTTTCGACGGGCCAGCCTCTCGCCTTAATTATTTTAATTAGTTCAAACAAAGAGGCTAAACCAACGATAAATAGTTACTATTTAAATGTAATTTTTCACTTATTTGCGCGTGACCAGTTGAATAATTTTACTTCGTTTAGTTTTCAATAATGTAATTAGAGTGTTCAGCCAGGATTTGCAATAATTATTAAGGTAGAATAGTCTCACAACTCATCTATTTGATATTTATCAGTTTTAATTTTAGTAATTTAGGAGATTTATCGATTGATATAGCCTATTAAATAATTTAAATAGATTCATTTTCATTCTCAGTTCCCGCATTAAATAATCTAGTTTCTGTAACATTGCTGAACTATTATGTGGTAGGTAGAAGAGAGTTAAAATAGTCTTAAAATTATGGAGGGTTTTGCAATTCTACTAGACTTACTAGTGTTTATTAATTGAGGATTCAGATTGAATTTAATGCCTTATGCAGCTTTGTTGGTAACCAAAAGCAGAAAATATATATTATTAAATTCATTAATTAGTAGCCCAGTGAAAAAATTAGTGGGGTTTAGGTTTTGAGACAATAGTCTCACGTTTTTGCTTATGATTCACGGCAATCTTCAGATTTCGAAAAAATATAAGAACTTCCGAGCCACCTAGTCTATGACGTCTCATGTAAAAAAATTAACTTTTTTTTAATTATGGACAAAGAAGACACAGGAATGAGGGCATCAGATCTGCTTACAAGGTTTAGAAACCATTTCCCGATAAAGTGAAATAAAAATAACCTCAGGCCTCGGGAATCCGATCAAGTATTCAATGGATTTGTGTATATAGCCAGTTTGACAGTTTTGCCTAATAAGCATGATGATATCATTTAAATAAATATTAAATATACGTATACTGCTTAACAAAGTTCAAATATCATAAAATCAACCAGATTACAATAAATCATAGATACATTTATTATTATAAAATTATTATTAAAAAATTTTATAAATTTGACAACGTCTATAAACTTTTTTTGGAAAATAAACCATTTTATAAAATAATTAAAAAAAAACGTATAAGAAAATTAACTTTGTTGACGTCAACTCGACATATAAGAAAGTGCAATATGTATTTTGGAAATATTTAGGATTAATGGTCAATAAAGAGTCGTTTATCTGTTGACACATTTGCTAAATTCCTAAATACATTGATAAATTACGTTTAGCAGAAATTAATCTGACATACGACTTTCATGGATTTCCACACTAAAATATATAATGTTTCTGATTTTTGTTATATATTTTATTTTACGAACCATTTGTTCTGGTTTCCAATTAGGTAAACATTTTTAGTGATTTTTTTTACTTTTCATTGAATTATATCCATGCAATAACAAATACAATAATCACAAATGTTTATTTTATTAATTGTAATACCATTTAGGATGATATTTGTGATTTTACAATGTTGGTTCTCAATTTACCTTATTATGTTATTATACATTTTACACTATATAAAGACCGATTCTTATAGTTTCGATCGACAAAGAGGGATATCACTTATTGATCTAAGACCCAAGATCCTGCTATGTCTTGTTTACAATGAATAGAGTACCAATGTATTACTCAGTATTGTTGTGTGTTAGTGTATATGTGGGAGGGAGAGGGCGCACACAGCCGCGCCGACAGCAGGTTGCCCCAACATGTCACCCTCCATGTTTATGTTTCGTGACTTCCGCCTCACACCCTTGAAATTACTTTACGAATATTAAATGTCGTTTTAACTTAAAACACCAGATTTTCCTTCTTTTACGAATAAAGGAACCACCTTTATTATACAGAATGTTAAAAATTCCTGTTATAAAATGAATGTTTCATATCTGAATATAGGAAGATAATAAAATTAAAGTGAGTAAAGAAAAATATAAATTCTTGTAAAGTTTTAAGTAAAGAAAAAATGAATTTCATCGTAAGATGACCGATTGCTATTACTGACTCAATCAAGACAGAATTAAATCGGCATACATCATTGCTGTATGTATTTATTGAAACATTCTATAGAATATTCAACTTTATTCAACGGTGATTCAAGTTCATTATTAATATTATGTCTTACTGGCTACATGAGTTTGATGTTTGACCCATTTTGTTTTCAGTTGGCCGGAATAATAATTGATTTCCGGTTTAATTTATTTCCGGTTTTTGGTTTAATAACTCTCCAAGATATATTCCCTTCAAATTTTATTTTTATTGGTTTTAAGAGGCAGAGACAATTAAATACCACATTTTAAAAATGAAAATTTTTATTTAACTTTGTAAAATAATATTATATTGCGTAAAATAATATGCGTATATTGCGTAAAATAATATTATATTGTGTAAAATTTTAACATCGTAACAATTGTAGTTTCTAAAATTACTATTACCATTTAAGGACCAGGATTTTCAGGGAGTTTTACATTATTATTTGGAAAACTTGTTTTTGAACGAAACATTTTTTACAACTTAATTTTTCCTATTTAGATCTTGAAAAATTCTCTTGGTTTATTTGGTATCCACTTGGTGTTTGTATTAGATTGAAACCAAGAACATAAAATGTCTTAAATTATTATTTCAAACCAATTAGTTAAAAATATAAAAATACTCAATTGCATGCATACACCATATCGAAAATTATAAATAAATTAAAATTTTCTTGGATATGTTTAAATTTTGAATATGCAAACTGATAGCCCGGGGTGTTAGCGCTAAATGGCAAACTTTCAAACTATTTTCTAAGTTAGTTATCCTTTAAACCTTTCTCAAGATACATACAAATTCATTAAACAATGAGCAGAGTATGCAGTGGAGCATGGAGTGTTTGATTAATCAATGCCAGTCGCATTGTCGTGCGAGCTGCCGACTACAACAATGCTCTATTGATGTTTGCGACAATCCGACAATTGTTACACCTCACAGCGGGCCGCTGTTTGAGCATCGTAATGATTACATGTTCCTGCTTTGACGGTAAAACTTACTTGTTCCTGCTTTGACGGTAAAACTTACTTGTTCCTGCTTTGACGGTAAAACATACTTGTTCCTGCTTTAACGGTAAAACTTACTTGTTCCTGCTTTGACGGTAAAACTTACTTGTTCCTGCTTTGACGGTAAAACTTACTTGTTCCTGCTTTGACGGTAAAACATACTTGTTCCTGCTTTGACGGTAAAACTTACTTGTTCCTGCTTTGACGGTAAAACTTACTTGTTCCTGCTCTGACAATAAAACTTACTTGTTCCTGCTTTGACGGTAATACTTACTTGTTCCTGCTTTGACGGTAAAACTCACTTGTTCCTGCTCTGACGGTAAAACTTACTTGTTCCTGCTTTGACGGTAAAACTTACTTGTTCCTGCTTTGACGGTAAAACTTACTTGTTCCTGCTTTGACGGTAAAGCATACTTGTTCCTGCTTTGACGGTAAAACTTACTTGTTCCTGCTCTGACGGTAAAACTTACTTGTTCCTGCTCTGACGGTAAAACTTACTTGTTCCTGCTTTGACGGTAAAACTTACTTGTTCCTGCTCTGACAATAAAACTTACTCTTTCCTGCTTTGACGGTAATACTTACTTGTTCCTGCGATAACGGTAAAACTTACTTGTTCCTGCTTTGACGGTAAAACTTACTTGTTCCTGCTTTGACGGTAAAACTACTTGTTCCTGCTTTGACGGTAAAACCCACTTGTTCCTGCTTTGACGGTAAAACTTACTTGTTCCTGCTCTGACAATAAAACTTACTTGTTCCTGCTTTGACGGTAATACTTACTTGTTCCTGTTTTGACAGTAAAACATACTTAAAAGTTAAGTTAAACTTACTTAAACTTACTTAACAAGTAAGTTTAACTTACAAGTAAGTTAAACTTACTTGTTCCTGCTTTGACGGTAAAACATACTTAAAAGTTAAGTTAAACTTACTTAAACTTACTTAACAAGTAAGTTTAACTTACAAGTAAGTTAAACATACTTGTTCCTGCTTTGACGGTAAAACATACTTAAAAGTTAAGTTAAACTTACTTAAACTTACTTAACAAGTAAGTTTAACTTACAAGTAAGTTAAACTTACTTGTTCCTGCTTTGACGGTAAAACTTACTTGGTCCTGTTTTGACTGTAAAACTTACTTGTTCCTGCTTTGACGGTAAAACTTACTTGTCCCTGCTCTGACGGTAAAACTTACTTGGTCCTGTTTTGACGGTAAAACTTACTTGTTCCTGCTTTGACGGTAAAACTTACTTGTTACTGCTCTGACAATAAAACTTACTCTTTCCTGCTTTGACGGTAATACTTACTTGTTCCTGCGATAACGGTAAAACTTACTTGTTCCTGCTTTGACGGTAAAACTTACTTGTTCCTGCTTTGACGGTAAAACTTACTTGTTCCTGCTTTGACGGTAAAACTACTTGTTCCTGCTTTGACGGTAAAACCCACTTGTTCCTGCTTTGACGGTAAAACTTACTTGTTCCTGCTCTGACAATAAAACTTACTTGTTCCTGCTTTGACGGTAATACTTACTTGTTCCTGCTTTGACGGTAAAACTCACTTGTTCCTGCTTTGACGGTAAAACCCACTTGTTCCTGCTTTGACGGTAAAACTTACTTGTTCCTGCTCTGACAATAAAACTTACTTGTTCCTGATTTGACGGTAATACTTACTTGTTCCTGCTTTGACGGTAAAACTCACTTGTTCCTGCTCTGACGGTAAACTTACTTGTTCCTGCTCTGACGGTAAAATTTACTTGATCCTGCTTGTCTCTTCAATATGTAAGTTTATTTTTCCAGTAATGTAAAATGGTGATGATGCATTTAATGTTTAACGATTAATTTGTTTTTGCCTTTTACTTAACAGAAGAATGAATTGTATTCAGGATGTATTGTATTCATTGTATTGTGTTCAGTTGTATTAAAACGATTTGTTTTTGCACAAGGTTGACAATTAAGGCAATGCTAGGGAACAAATTATAACAATATAAAATTTGACTAAACTTAGAATCACCATAGTTATTGGTTCGAACATAATTTAATAGCAATCCATTTGAGGCAAGTTAATAATTTTCTATTAAAAAAAATATATATACTTTTTTAATATAAAATTTAAAAAATAAAAAATTGAAAAAATATATATTTTATAGAAAATTATTAACTTGCCTCAAATGGATTGCTATTAAATTATGTTGAATTTATTGTCTTCACAAATTTGTTATAATTGAATGAAGAAAACACTACCTAATTTTCTGTCAAGTATAGACAGTTAAAATAAAATTTTATGAGATTTTATATAAAAAGCTGACTTGCGAATTAGAGAATGTTCAATTTAAGCTATATTAAACACAACAAAACACACGATCTACACAATCGTACACTTACAACAAGCTACGTACTCAAACGTTGTGGAAAGATTTCACGTTTTTTTATTGCTTGATAATCATTGAACTATCGATTCAAAACCTTCTTCAGTGAACGGCGCAACTCGCCAACAGTTATGACAGTAACTTCAAAGGCTAAAAGTAACAGCGTCCAATCAACAAAGTTTGAGCACTTAAACTAATACGAGTATCATATTCATAATTCAGGAATTCTTTCATAGCTAAATTTATAGTGGATTTAAACAGAATCTAAATTTACCTGAAGATTTAGCAAGAGTTTTTTTCCTGCTTTTCTTTAAAGTTCGAATTAAAGGAAGTTAACAAATGAAAAAAAATTTGAAATGTTTTGGAACATAAAATAGCAATAAATGCATAGGAAATGAGCTTTTCCATGTCCACCATTAGTCAGCTTAGAAGGTGTATTGAGAACTGTTGAAGTGGAAGGGTCCGAATCCGATAATGTTAAGAGTCGCCTAAGGGAAGTGTCCAGTATTTACATAAGAGAGGGCCGTTAGTGGTAACTTTGGAAGGAGCAACTGCAATGTGCCTTGACATCAATTATAGCTATTGTTATACTCAGAATACAATCATGTCACGTTAAAACAACTGAATAAACTTCGACCCTTGACTAATATGAGGAAACACAACTAGTAAAGGCAGAAAAAGTCATCAGATTGCATTCATAAATTAGTCGCTTTCTAAACAAGTGAAATTGAAAACTTAGCATACAGTACATTCATATATGCTAGTATTCTATTAAATTAAAAAAATAATAAATAATTTCTCTGACCCTTGAAGCAATCATGATCGAGAGAGTTTCGATGATACCGTTACAATAAACATATCTACAAGCTACAACACAGCGAAAACAGAACAAATAGATTCTACAAGAACCCGCTCGACTTGACATTTCAATTTCCCATGTTTTCTGTCTTTGCCCTTGGTCTTAATTTCCTAACACAACATATTCATAATAGTCCATGCATTCAAAGCCGATGTCCTGTACTTAAAATTCTTAATTAATTTTGCTTGTTGGTTATTGTTTTACTACCAAACAATTTTCCAACAATAAACTTGAACTATAACATTAAAAACGAATTGCTAACAAAGTTAATAATGGATTTTGTTGATAGGAAAGTATTGTCAAGACGATAGTACAACATGAAAATATGCCTACTAGCGATTAGCAGTTATTTGTAATGAACGAATAATATCACCCCAATTTATGATTTCCGCATTGCAGGCAATTTGGGGCCATGGCTTGCCAGTGGGGGCGAACCCCTGCTATAACTTTTGTAAAAATAACTCATTGCGTAAAAACAAACTTTTGAAAGATATTTTTACGAGAATCAGATGAAAAGGAAAAGCGTATCGCCCAGTTCCAATGCTGTATCATTAAAATATAATGGTACACCGGCCTCACATTACCATTCTGCCGTAATTGGTGTCACAAGGGGTTTTATTGCATGATATTGTAAAAGCTGCAGCAAATAAATTTTGTGTGTTTAAACGCAGGTGGCATTGTCTAATGTTTTGGAAGAGAATGACTGTCTACGATTTCTTTTGCTTCAATGCAGTTATTAAGATGATATTTACGTTGACTGTTGCAAAGGTTTAGATCCCTTATTCACTATTTCCACTCTGTAGACCGAGACTTAAAACAAATGTCTCGCATACATGAATTTTCGATGGAAATTAACTAATGAGTCAAGATATCAATAACCTTTGAAGTGCTGATCCTTTAAGCTCTATGTAATGTTAAAGGCCACAGCCTATCTCCAATACACGGCTTTCAGTCTCCAACCGCAATCATCAGATCTCAAACAGTGTATAATTAATAGCGGAAGCAGTCTCCGGCCCGCAGCCAATCTGTATCTTGTAGCTGCCGCTACGCTGGTGATCCACACTTGGCGAGATTTGTGTCAAAGCGATCCTTCATCTTGTGAAATTAACTTACAGCTAATATAGCTATTACGAGCGCAAAGTACTTCATTGCCGGTCGAGAATTGTAGATGGCCTCATGAAGCGTTAGCTGAGTGCGGCCAAACATTTCGAGAGCGGTAATGACTATTTGTGCTCGTAATACTCACAGTATTTTTCCTATCACCATTCTTTAAACAGTTTAACTTATCAACTAGCCTGTACACAAAAGTTCATTGAGGTTATGTTTGCTTATTCAATTGGAACGAACCGGAAGTTGAGAAAGAAAAGCCGACCATGAAATCAGCTGATTTAGAGCAAGGCAATTAGAATTTAGAATACAGTGAGTGTCATGGGATTTCTGACCAATAGACAGGCCCGGTGACAGGATTTTCGGGCTCCTATACAATTAAGAAATCCGGGCCCCCTGGCGACCTTTTTTTACTAATCTTGTGTGATTTCGGGCCCCCTTTCTTGCCGATTTCGTGTGATTCCGGGCCCCTTGTGAGTCCGGGCCCCTATGCATTTGCCCCCCCTGCCCTCCCTGTCGACGGCCCTGCCAATAGAAACTCGTCTTTCATGTTTGACGAGATAGTTATCTCTCTTGTGTACCACCCTCTCTTACTTAATCGAATAAGTAACACTGATTTAGTGAGTAAGAATGAAATGAAAGAGGAAATGAACAGTTTTGTCTACTGTTTACAGGTGTGACAATGTGATTAGTTCCATAAAGTACTAGGACAAATTATTTATGGTCATCTTTTTTCCTGGTCGTTTAGCGATCCTTCATCTTGTGAAATTAACTTATAGCTCAATAAATAATTTATGGTAAATAAATTTGGGTTTTTACATTGAGTTCATGATTTCCATCTCGTAACACATTAAATAAACGGAATCAGCAAACTTCACCACTGTCAGAATCCGTCGACGGCGACACTGCCTCACGCGAACGTCGACCTAGGTTTCGGTGGTTTGCCATCTTCAGCACTACCATTGTAAATCTTCGGAATCCTTGCTTATATAGGGAAGGTATTCTTTCAAGGCGTTCCTAGGGTTTTTAATGAACAGGGGATTCCAGGAATTCAGGTCACTGATGTGGTCAGTCGGTGGTGGGATGGCAGGTCAACGGTCTATTACTTGTTATGTTCTGGAATTCTCTATTTTTTCACAGATTAATCAGATAGATAAGTCACTGTAAGTATATAATATAGATATCAGAAACTTGACACATACTTTCTCCCATATATAATTTAAAGAAGGAACACTTATATGATGAAGTAAAATAAATTTACAATTATCTTAAAAATACAAACCGTCAGCAGAATCGGTCAGTAATTTCCGGGGATATCGGTTTTTAAATATTTGCCATAACAGTAGACAATGTAATGCGCTTACCGCGAAACGAATACATATATTATTTCCGCGACCAGTTGACGTAGATTATTCATTCAAGATACTGAAACATGTAATATTTCAAGCAAAATTTTGATAGTAGTAAGGATATTTTGATTAATTATTATGGGTTTTAGTAAATTTAAAAAAATTGATTTTCTTAACACCAAAATCATCATACATCTTCTGTACCTGAATTTTTACAGACATGCAGATGGTTTCATTTTGCTATAAGGTTTTTGTTATAAGATTATGAATAGTAAAAATCATTAGTCATCTTAGCAGCAAAAATTGTAAAATCTTTATCAAAATCGTTAGAAACGTGTTTAGAAATTTGGAATTTTGTCGTTTTTATGAGTTAATTACTATGGAGAAAATTCCCTAAAAGGGAAAAATTCTGGAGATATTACGATTTGATACAAAATGTTATGCTTTTTGATTTTACGCCAAATTTAATGAATTTCGGACCACTTATGTCAAATATAGCTTTGTATACACAGCTCTCCTTAACAAACACACACGGATGGACGAACGGAAGGACAGACACCACTCAAAAACAATTTCTTTTATTGGGACCACTAAAAAATATATCCTCTAACAATTCAAATTCGGAAGTTTTTTTCAAAAACAATACTTTCTTTATGTACAATGAATAGGGGGGGGGGAATAAAAGCGCTTAAATAAATGTGGCAAAAGGTATTAAAATAATTGTAAACATTTATTGGCTCCAGTCAAATTAATGGGATGAAATAGTTTGTTTGTTAATACTTGATTAAAATCTGATAATCATGCGTAAACAGTATCATTAAATTACCTTCAGCCGCTGATAAACCCCTGATTAACTTTTAAAATGAACTCACTGAACTGGACGAATTCGGTTCTGTTTTCCAACATGAAACAACCTCTCATAAATAGATATCAAATAATAAAATACTATTTCTGTAAATAATTTCAAAATTAAATATTACTAAATAATTTAAGGTTAATATATTTTATGGGATTAAATATTTTAGGTTTACAGAAGTGAATTATGTTTAGTCATTTGGTACGGAGATTACAAATGTCTGTGTCTGACTAAAAAAATAAATTTGTACGTAAAGATAATTGTATCCAAGAAGTTCTTGGCTGAGTTCGTATTACCAGATAAATTTACCAGTAAAAATATATTCTTACATAACCCCATAAAATTATAAAATATCCTTATCTCGTCTATCTCTCATTGCAGTTAAAATGCAATATTAAATCTCCATTACGTCCGTTTTGGTAAAATCAAATACTAAGCAATTACTTTTAATAACTGAATACTGAACAAGAATATATGTAAACAATAATATTAATAAGGTATAATAATTTTAACAAATACACATTTTATATTTAAACATAATCTTATACTGCTTCACTTATGTTAAACAAGAACGTAGTACAAAAATAATGACAATCATAAATTAAGTTATAAAAAATAGTTCGACTAAATATTTCCTTGGTAGATGTAAAAGATTATTTTGATGGGTCTGTCCTTACTTAAATCTAATTTAATCTATTTCAATGAACACCTAAGAAAAGTTCCACTTAGATAAAGCTTAGAGACGCATAATGGCATAATTACTCCAGTGAGAGTGTTAAAAGAAAGACTTGGAAAGTACTAGACACGGCTTATGCATCACAAGGGAGCAGATAAAAACACTGACAGAGTAATTTATCTACCTGATAACAAGCAGGCGATTTGTGCACAATTCATTGCGTTTTATTTTTTTTCTTGCAATACCCAGGATTTTTATTTTAAAATTAACATTAACATTTTTTAAAACTTTTAATTCATGTTTCCTTTTTACACGATTAACTATATCCAATGGCTTTACCTACGACTATATAAAAGAATATTGGGACATAAAAACAACCTACGTAAAAGTGCAAACCCAAATAATACACAATTAGTAGTAATCAGGGTTGTGCTTAATAGATGTAATATGTGTTCAATGAAACGTTAACATTTTGCTAACATTGAGCCTATGCAATTTAAGAAAGCGGAAAGATCAATACAGAATATCAAAATTAAATAGAATGAGTATATTTTGAATGATAGATTAATTTTGGTAATAAAAAATACTAAACTTATTATTTTTAAAGAATTCCTGGTGTATTACGTAAAAAATTTCTATACACGACATAAAATGATTTTTTTACCTTATACACGATTATATAACAGTTAATGTTTGATTTTCCTCAGTTAAAATGTCAAATGAAAATTTAAAAAAACTGTTGCTGAAAGCAACGACCAAATAAACATGATTTTACATTGAAACATAGGTTTTTGCAATGATAATAATATTCTTTTCATATTCAATTTGGTAAAGTGATTGTATACATTTGATGATATATGGCTTACGTGAATAGCATATAATGAAAATTGATAATGAGGTAATGAATTTCTACATCGTCATCATGTTTCTATATGCTGTCCTCGCTGTTAGATTTGCATACTTATTGTTGTGCCTGATTTAATTAATGACAAGTAAGTGTAAATACGTGTGAAATGTTGATCGAATACTAACATTGGCGTTATCATTAATTTAAACCACTTTCAATTTAATGGATTTATTAATTGGATTTTTTAATTATCCTGCAAGACAACCTAGGTGACTTAATTTAAACGATTTCTTTCAAGTTAAGGTACAGCTTTGACGATGAAAATACGTTCAATAACGTGACTATTTTTTATTACGTTATGTGCCTGCAAAACAGGAGATAACAATCTTAAAAATTGATGTTTTTGTAATGAATTGACATCCTTTGTAAGAAAGTTTTTATCTTGTTTTTGTAGCATAAATTCAAGAAAACGGAAGCAATTCCGTGTCACAGAAGTTGGGGCCCTTACACAGTCAGACAAAATATCTTTACATTTATTAAACCCGTGGATAGGTTAAAGGTTTCAAAGGTTTTCATTGCACCTGACTGCGCTGCTTTGATTGCATATAATGTTTTATCAACATTAATTGTGATTTATGTCAATACAATTCGCGGTTGGAACACAAAAAAAGATTTTTCCTACAACCGCGCGTAATGTGCCAGTTTAGGCACCGAAAACCAATCGTAAAACAGCTGTTTACTCAGGAGCGAGCGATTAAGTCTTTGAAAGTCTTTGGAGCGAGCGCAAAGGTCTTTTGCGCTCGCCACGAGATTACTTTCACGCTCGCCAGCTGATTATGCATTGTTACTCAGCGCGCAGCAGCGCTCATTTCCGCTCCCGACAGGGCTCGACTTGTCTATAACCTCAAACTGGTGCATTCAGCTACAATGGATGTAATAAGTGATGACGAATTTGGACTCCACCTGATATTAGTCAATTAGTGAAAGAAGTTTCATGAAACTTATTAACCTCGTAAATCTAGAAACCCTTTCGAAAATAAATATGAAGAATTTATGCAATCATAATGGCGCATTCAGCTACAATGGACGTGAGTAACTGTGATTGTATTTACCGTTTGGGAATTTAAAACAGCAGTTGTAGAAAAAATTTAGTACGTATTTCGCGTCTAAAGCGTCTTTCTCGCTTTCACTAAAAATACCGCGCTCCGCTACGCGTCGCGCGGTATTTAATAATAATAATAATAATAATAATATCTCTTTATTGTAGTAGACAATAACATTGCATTACAAGCGTCAACTTTAATCATTCAATTTAAATAGTAGTCCTGTTGATGTCTTCAACAATCGTCATTATTTACAATATAATGATATATTTGATTGGCTCAAGTGAGAAAGACCTACTTTACGCTCTTAATACATAAATAACTATTTCGATATTAACGATTTTTGCTTTCTCCAAAAACCCTCATCCAAAAATCCTTATTTAGATGTGAAAACACACAAATTTATGAGAACGTTTCATTTTTAGATAGCGGAGTCCTTTCTGAATCAACTCTAAAGTTCCCCATCAATTATTACGATATTTGTAAAATGTTAACATTTTACTGAAGGAGCTAGTGATATTTTATTTGGCTAGCTAGGGAAAAGTCCCATATATGATTACATTACCTATAATCAATGACTTTAAATATAGGAGGCTTTCCACTTCCATTAGAAAAAGTGTACAAACTTTTGTGTCAGCCAGGATTTGAAAGAGGATTTAGTTACAGTATTCTCTAATAGAGTATACTATTAATTGCGCTACAGGAGGGGATTTTTGACAATTCCTCTGGTGTCCAGAGAACAAAAATTATCTTAAGAACACTTATTTTCTAGAATAACAAGTTTTGAAAACTGAACTAACTAGCTGAAATGAATCATTTACGTAATATTGTAATTACAAGAAAAGTCTCCAGCAACTATACATCTAATATTTTAGTTATGCATTGCCCTCTCTAACAAAGTATGGTACGGTTTTTATTGTTAAGAGTATTTTGAAAATTTTCTTTTCTCAAAGGATTTCCTATTTATGACAGGATATAATTTCATTGAGGTTCATTGAGTATATAATTTAGTAAACAGTATTGCAGTAGTCATTAAAACACCAAGAGCAAGTTCAGGGAACAATTAATATATATATTAGTTGCGAAAGCCTGTATTTTATAAAAGGGTTTCATAGTATAATGTACCTAAATCATCGTGTATCGAAGAGTATTTATTATTAATCAGTTCACACACAAATGATAAAAGCGTCTGGTTGAATAAAATTTGTTTTGGCCATTGTACTGTATCACATTTCCGTTCCACATGCACAAACTAATTATGTGGTGGTAACTAATTGGGGGTAATTTTTTAGTGTGTGATTTAGTTGAACAATGCATGTATGAGAATTATTTAACAATATGTCATTTAATCTACGTGCTTTGTTTGTTAACATTTGATTTTGAGACCTATGTTTTTAAAATATTGAAACATCGTTCTGATGTCTTTGTGTCGTATTTATTAAGTTTTATTAGTTACCATGAATTCTATTTAAAATGATATTATTCTATAGAGTTAACAATAAGCAAAGCACTAATAAACAAAATAATGCAGTTAATAAAATTCAAACTTTAAAATTAAATAGGTTATTTAAATTGATTTATTACTATAACTAAGTAACGCATTATGTTTTTGATTAGTTACATCTTTATAATTTTAAACCTACTTCATCAATTACATACTTAATTTTGTTGTTTAATACACAAATTAAGGGATCCACTCTCCACTGTAATAACTTAAAAGGGAAATCCATTGAGACTTTTAAAACTTACAGTTAAGAAGTACTTAAGTATATTATTATTATTATTATTATTATATTAAGTAGTTAAGTATATTATGTGACCTCAGCAAGGCCTTCGACACTGTTGATCACGACATTTTAGTTGAAAAGCTTTCCTTTTACAGGGTTAAGGGCAGGAGCCTTGACTTACTGCGATCATATCTGACCGGGCGAGGGCAGCTAGTCAGTGTAAATGGTCAAAACTCGATTGTACAACAATTAACTCATGGAATTCCACAGGGGTCTGTCCTCGGGCCTTTGTTGTTTAATGTTATGATCAATGATCTGGCCCCGCGCTTGGATGGGGGTGTCATCTGCTATGCCGATGATACCACTCTCTATGGTGTTCGGGACCATATTCATGATCTCGAGAATGACCTATCTCAGTCACTTAGTGGGGCCTCAGCTTGGTTCCGGGCTAACTTTCTTTTCTTGAATGAAAATAAGACACAATCTATTATCTTTAGTCTTAGAAAAATTGAGCACGAAGTGACGAATGTAAAACTGTTAGGCTTTTTCTTAGATTCTAAGCTCAGTTGGCATAGCCACATAACACAGGTTTGTAGCAGATTGGCAAGAGTTATATATCTTCTGAGGACATTCAAACTACATGTACCAAAGGACTGTCTGAAGACTGCTTATCTGGTTTTTTTCCAGAGTATTGTATCGTACGGGCTAAGACTCTGGGGTGGTGCCACTGGGGTCGAGAGGGTCCTGCTCCTCCAGAAGAAAGCTGTGCGTATTGTTGCTGGCGCAGGGTATTTAGATCACTGCAAGCCGATTTTCATTGCTGAATCCCTTATGACAGTGTACAGTTTGTACATTTTCCAATCTCTCATGTGCGCGAAGAAGGAGCAGGGCACTCTCGAGCTCAGGGGTGATGTTCACCATCACAATACTAGAGGAAGAACAGATGTTAACTTGCCTTATGTTAGGCTAAGTAAAGTACAACTAAGTAATACTGTACACCGTATAAGAATGTTTAATTATCTTCCCTGTACAGCTCGGAACCTGCCAGAAGCAAAATTCAAAAAGGGGGTGGAAAAAATGTTATTGGCACATCCAATCTATTCCGTCCATGAGTTCTTTGAAATTCCAAAGAGTGCTGTAAGTATATTTTTTGAAAACGTGTGACCTGAGTGCTGTTTTTGGTTTATTTCTTTGCATGGCTTGTTTCAGCCTGGAAAAACACTGTTTTATGGTTTGTATTGTTTGCTTGCAAAAAATGCTTGATTTATGTACATAGACCTTTTCCTAGTGCATGTAATTTATACTTGCTTGTTGGAAATAAAATTCTGATTTCTGATTTATGATTTCTGATTTACTCAGAACAGTTAATACATCATTCGGGAGTAGTTAGATAGACTCAGAGAGAAGTATGTGATAACCAGGGGTAGTTTACATAATTCATACCCTTACCTTTATGGCAATCCTTTTCTTTCTTTATAAAAAGTTTATAAAAATGCAAACATGTTTATGTTTAAAATTATAAAAATGCAAACAATTATTCTTTTTGGATTGGTATATTTAAATGAAAGTTAAAAGGATGGGTATGATTCGGACAGTTTTAAATAAACTGTTTAAAACTAAAAAATATTACCACTTTTTCAGACTTTAGAGAAAAACTTCCTTCTTATAACTTTCTCACTTGCTAAACAATTATATTTTAAAGGTGTTTATGTACCGTGGTAAGGTTTAAAGAACAATATAAAATGCGTAAAGTTGAATTAATTCATCTACAATATGTTCAGTCAGGCAAAAGTTTGCAACGTATTTGAAGCCACTCTTCACAAGCTACCATGTTCCTACTAAATATCTCATACAACTTCTAAAGATTTCTCAAAATATATTCAGTTAAATAAATGTTTTGTTGTTTTACTCGTATACATTCATAATCTTTAATACTTTGTAATAGGAATGAGATTTCATATTCCAACATTGACCTTATCAGATATCACAGCAAATTAAACTAAACGAATAAATTTTGTTTCCAGTGTCATTTGTTTTATCAAGAAGAGGTTTGATTAATTTTGTTTTATTAAATAAGCCTTTTCTGGTTTCATACTTAATGATGTAGAATCCTTAAATTTTGTTCAAATAACTTAGTATTCAAAAAATTATACTGTAAAACATTATTTATTTCAATAAATTTGTCTTTTTCAAAAGAATTCCTTGTTTTCAGAGAAGTACACAATTAGAGGATATTAAATAATGTTCTGTCTAAAAACCTGATATTTTTTACCGTTCGGAGTGTATTCATAAACTCGTATGGATGGATAGCAAAACTAATTAAAGTTGTCATAGCCGTTATAAATCATACTCAATATAACTTCGATAAACCTGAAACATTTGGACCCTGCCAGTTTAATTGACAGTTCAGGTTTCGACAAAAGTATTGAAAGAAAAAGAGAAAACCAAACTACATTGGTATGACCTGGCTTGATAAAAACTTTGTAAGTGGTTTCCTTTGCGACCATTAATTTAATAAATGCAACAACAATAATAACTATAATAATAATAAGGGGGTTAAAACACATTATAAAACAGTATCTTATAGCTTTCAGATTAAAATATACATTAAAAACAATAAATATCGAATAATGCAAATAAAATTAGAATTACACCAAACATTAGGCAAAAAAAGGTACTGGGTCTGAGTAGATTTCTGTGATGGTATCACCTACCCGGCACAGCTTATTCCCCTCTGGATAATCCTGCCCAAAGGACACATATTTTATGATTCAAATCATTTACTTGCTAACCGTTAATACATAAAAATAATTTTTAATGTTAGACAAAATAATAACCTTTTAAATATAAATCCATAAATAAAATAAACGGTATCAGGAAACTGACACATACTTTCTCCCTTCAAGTCACTGAAAACCAGAAAACATATATATAGTGAAATAAAAAAAAATTAACAATTACTTATCACACAAATATGTACCAAATTTTATCAAAATCGGTTAGTAAATAACGGAGATATCGGTTTTTAAATATTTCCCATAAGAATAACATTGGACAACGTATTGCGTTTACCGCCAAACTAAAATATCAATTATCTCCGTAACCAGTTGATGTAGCCTGATAATTCAAAATACTAGATTATTTATTTTTATTTTTAAGCCTAATGTAACGGTGCAATTATTTTCTTTAAAAGTTATACATTTTGTGAAATTTGGAAAATGTTAATTTGTTAACACTTAAACCCCCATAACTTCTGAACCTGAATTTTCACAGAGATGCGAGTGGTGTCATTTTGTTTGTCATCTTAAGCACTATAAAAACCGTGAAATTTTTATCAAAATCGTTAGAGCCGTTTTTTAGAAATTGGGATTTTTGTCATGTTTTATGGGTTTTTGGGGTAAATACCCTTAAAAATCAAAAATTAAAAAAAAATGAAAAATACGCCTGGAGATACCACGGCTTTATACATGCCAAATTTCAGAAAATCGGACCACTAGTGTCGTCTCTAGCTTTGTTTACATCCACATATACATCCACACACAAACACACACACAGACGGACAGACACCAGGCCGAAAACCACTTTTTTGGATTCAGGGAGCACTAAAATGAATATATCCACTAACAACTCAAATTCGAAAATTTTGACGAAAACAATACTTTCTCCATATACTATGTATAAGGGGGAGAAAGTAAAAACTTTGATGCAAAATTATTCTTTTATATCAGAAACAATAATCTACAAACATTTAAATTTCCTGAATATTTAAATTAAAATTTACCATATTTCTATTGTAGTTTTACTATTAAACCCATCAGTACAACCTCTGACCACAACAGCATACTACCGCTCGGGTGTAATATTCACAGTATTAATTACACGTGGAAGCAAGGCCTCTGTCGCCCCATCTGGTGTAAATGGCGGGAACTGCACAGTGTCATGCGACCGCAGCGCTATCTAGTTAACCCAACGCGGTGGGGACCGAGCTTGTGCAAGTGATATAAATGGCGGGAACTGCACGGTGTCATGCGGCCGCAGCGCTATCTAGTTAACCCAACGCGGTGGGGACCGAGCTTGTGCAAGTGATATAAATGGCGGGAACTGCACAGTGTCATGCGACCGCAGCGCTATCTAGTTAACCCAACGCGGCGGGGACCGAGCTTGTGCATGTGATATAAATGGCGGCAACTGCACAGTGTCATGCGACCGCAGCGCTATCTAGTTAACTCAACGCGGTGGGGACCGAGCTTGTGCATGTGATATAAATGGCGGCAACTGCACAGTGTCATGCGACCGCAGCGCTATCTAGTTAACCCAACGCGGTGGGGACCGAGCTTTTGCATGTGATATAAATGGCGGCAACTGCACGGTGTCATGCGACCGCAGCGCTATCTACTTAACCCAACGCGGTGGGGACCGAGCTTGTGCATGTGATATAAATGGCGGCCACTGCACAGTGTCATGCGACCGCAGCGCTATCTAGTTAACCCAACGCGGCGGGGACCGAGCTTGTGCAAGTGATATAAATGGCGGCAACTGCACAGTGTCATGCGACCGCAGCGCTATCTAGTTAACCCAACGCGGCGGGGACCAAGCTTGTGCAAGTGATATAAATGACGGCAACTGCACATTGTCATGTGACCGCAGCGCTATCTAGTTAACCCAACGCGGCAGGGACCGAGCTTGTGCAAGTGATATAAATGGCGGCAACTGCACAGTGTCATGCGACCGCAGCGCTATCTAGTTAACCCAACGCGGCGGGGACCAAGCTTGTGCAAGTGATATAAATGACGGCAACTGCACATTGTCATGTGACCGCAGCGCTATCTAGTTAACCCAACGCGGCAGGGACCGAGCTTGTGCAAGTGATATAAATGGCGGCAACTGCACAGTGTCATGCGACCGCAGCGCTATCTAGTTAACCCAACGCGGCGGGGACCGAGCTTGTGCAAGTGATATAAATGGCGGCAACTGCACAGTGTCATGCGACCGCAGCGTTATCTAGTAAACCCAACGCGGTGGGGACCGAGCTTGTGCAAGTGATATAAATGGCGGCAACTGCACAGTGTCATGCGACCGCAGCGCTATCTAGTTAACCCAACGCGGCGGGGACCGAGCTTGTGCAAGTGATATAAATGGCGGCAACTGCACAGTGTCATGCGACCGCAGCGCTATCTAGTTAACCCAACGCGGTGGGGACCGAGCTTGTGCAAGTGATATAAATGGCGGCAACTGCACAGTGTCATGCGACCGCAGCGCTATCTAGTTAACCCAACGCGGTGGTGACCGAGCTTGTGCATGTGATATAAATGGCGGCAACTGCACAGTGTCATGCGACCGCAGCGCTATCTAGTTAACCCAACGCGGTGGTGACCGAGCTTGTGCATGTGATATAAATGGCGGCAACTGCACGGTGTCATGCGACCGCAGCGCTATCTAGTTAACCCAACGCGGCGGGGACCGAGCTTGTGCATGTGATATAAATGGCGGCAACTGCACAGTGTCATGCGACCGCAGCGCTATATAGTTAACCCAACGCGGTGGGGACTGAGCTTGTGCATGTGATATAAATGGCGGCAACTGCACAGTGTCATGCGACCGCAGCGCTATCTAGTAAACCCAACGCGGCGGGGACCGAGCTTGTGCATGTGATATAAATGGCGCCAACTGCACGGTGTCATGCGACCGCAGCGCTATCTAGTTAACCCAACGCGGCGGGGACCGAGCTTGTGCATGTAATATAAATGGCGGCCACTGCACAGTGTCATGCGACCGCAGCGCTATCTAGTTAACCCAACGCGGTGGGGACCGAGCTTGTGCATGTAATATAAATGGCGGCCACTGCACAGTGTCATGCGACCGCAGCGCTATCTAGTTAACCCAACGCGGCGGGGACCGAGCTTGTGCATGTAATATAAATGGCGGCCACTGCACAGTGTCATGCGACCGCAGCGCTATCTAGTTAACCCAACGCGGTGGGGACCGAGCTTGTGCATGTAATATAAATGGCGGCCACTGCACAGTGTCATGCGACCGCAGCGCTATCTAGTTAACCCAACGCGGTGGGGACCGAGCTTGTGCAAGTGATATAAATAATATACGTGATGCAATTAAAATTACTTAGCTAAACGTCATAAAGAGACATATTTCATTGCTACAGGTTTCGAACTAAAATAAATAAGGATTAGGCTGAAGATAAACATTAGGTCATAATTTAGGTCGATAAAAAACTGTTTTCTTACATTTTACAATTTATAGCTGAGTAAGTTCATCATTGACCCCTCCATAATACCCACTGTAATGAATAAACGTGATTTGTTGGCTTTCCAGTGTGATAAATATTTATCTAATACTGTATTATGTAGTACAGAACATATTTAAAAGGAATTTTTATTATTACTAAGAGTGACAATATTATAAATGAATTTCGGAGCAAAAGTAGAATATATTTGTAAATATGTATTTTTCTAAATTAGTTTCAATATTATAATCATAACCTTCTCATCAATTTAGTTTCACCAATCTATTTCATCTACACCAAATATTGTAGAGGTATTAATGGCTTTAAAAAAAATTAAAAAAATTCACTTAAAATGTGCACTAAAATACTTTGATGCCGGTAAAAATAACAAACTTTGTGACGTTAAACAAACGTCAATAAAAATGTGAGCTGAAGGCAAACGTTAAACCTATATCTTAAGATGTAAAACGAATTTACCCGTGAGATGCGACTTCTACTAAATATAATTTTATTCAACACCAACTGCTCAATGAACTGACCTTGCTGCAGGCAAACGCGATGTATTTTCTCCAGCTCGAGTGTCACGTTACAAAACCAACGATACGTCAGAGCGACGCCGACGGATTACGGTAGTCGATCAACCCGTTGTCGAGTTGTTCCACAACCTCTCTCTCCATTTGCTCTGAAGTGCATTGTACTCGTATTGCAGTCGACTGAGAGAGTTTGAAACTGGGGAGAAAATGTCAATGATTAACTGCTTTTACAATGGTCAATTGTTTGTTTAGAAATTACCAGTGCCAAAATGTATTTAAACCTGTAATCTCTTGTGATCTGGTGAATGCATTTTCAAAGTATAATTTTTTTCCGAATTAACTGTTCTGATTTGAACAAAGTATTTTAAATTTCTCGACTATAAAACCTGTTGTTCTTATTTAACAATAAAAATTCTTTAAAATGTTCTCTTAATAAGGATTTTAACTTTAATCAATATATATATATAAAAGAAGAGTTGTGTGTTGGTATATTTAGTGCTACAGCCAAAACTACACGTCGTAGAACCATGATCTTGGTATCAAATTAAAGCTTGGAATCTCATGATCTGCACTATGGTGGTTGGGTTTCGATATCTTATTGGGTGTAGGTACAGGATCGTCCAAAAGGGACCTATGTCAAGGATTTTGTGAGTTCTTGAGGTTTTATTTGTTTATGTCAAAACACATGGTTTAATTTGAAAATGTAACTGTGGTTAAAGTGGTTGCCAACAGAATGCAGCACCTACAATTGTTTTTGTACAACAGGTGAATACAGTCTTATTTAGCAAATGTGTTTTTATTTACGTTTTCTATTATTTAGTAAATTTTTACTCTTAGGTTATGTTATTAAAAAACATGAAGTGCACTAAAATGTAGAGTTACATATTTTTTGTTTTTACATTCAAATACAGTAAATAAGACGAAAAAAATGTCAAAACGTAGAAGAAAATTATTGTAATTCCGTATCTTATCACGTAAATGAACGATTGCAAGAAAAAATGAAACAACGAAGAGAAAGAAACACATCTAAAGGTATCACGGAAAAATTCACAGCTACATCAAGAAACACTGCCGTAGCAGATTTGGAACAGAAAGGGAGGTAGACGCACAAGGTGATGAAAGAAATAATCAGAACAGAGATATAACGGAGAACCTTCGAAAAAGGGATTAAACAGAAGAAGCTGAATTAAATTAAACAGTTTAAAAGCTGTTTACAAAAGGACAAGGAACGATTGATTTTGGCTTTAAAGTACACATTATTCCAATAAAATGTAGATTGTATTGAACACCCGAATGTAGTAATTTGCAAGATGGTCAAAATTTGTAGTTATTGCATAGCACAAAGATTAATTCAAAAAGAAAAAGCATATTATGTGCTGTTTGAAAGGGAAAATAAGACTGCTACCACCAAATATGCCACCCCCGGCTTTATCAAATAAATAATATGTATGGAGAAACAACATAATATATTGAATTTTAGAT
The DNA here is from genome assembly GCA_035578135.1 of Flexamia atlantica. NCBI lineage: Eukaryota > Metazoa > Arthropoda > Insecta > Hemiptera > Cicadellidae > Flexamia > Flexamia atlantica. The sequence goes on from JAQJVK010000014.1 coordinate 13,011,995, forward strand.
TACATTAGACGTTATAATTCTTGCTTCCAAATTACATCTTTTGGGCTACTATTTAGGCCTTCATAAGATTTTTCAACCCAGCGAAGCGGGTTAACAACAGCTAGTAATGCAATAAAAATAGTATGACCTTTTTCTGAATTAACTGTACTGACTCGACCAAAGTATTTTAAATTTCTCGACTGTAAATCTTGATCTTTTCTATCAATAGTTAATTTATGAAAATAAAAACTTCTTTAAAAATGTTCTCTTAAAAAGATGTTAGCTTTAATAAAGCATGCTTAAATAAATTGTTAATTGTATTAATTGAAAATAAAACAGACAAATTTTTGTGTATTATTTAGTTATTAATAATAGGCTGTTAAAGTGTCTGTCTTTTTAAAACTATATATTATAATCTTTGTTATAATGGATGTAAATGTAGAAAAATATTACGAAAATGAAAATGGGAAAAAATGAGAAAGATTATTTAATTGTCAAAGAAAATATTATTAGCATAGTATATGACTGGCTTATAATATTTTTGCTTTCTACCATGCAGACCTCATATGGTAAAATACAGTAATATAATATAGTAATACAGTAATATAAAATACAGTAAAATAATTGCAAGTAATAGGAATATCTGTCTTAATAAGTCTGATGAACCCTCAACGACATCAGTATTGATAATAAGTTAAGGTGTCCTTCACTACAACCCTAAATGTTAATGTAGCCTAAAGTTAGATGTATGCAAGCAATACTGTTGACACTTGAAGACTACAAATCCCAGCCCCCATCTAAGAAGCCATGTACTCAGTATACGTCACCAACGTGACCAGTTGTGACGTCACGTTACACCTCCAATCACACGTCACTGTCGACAGATGGCCTCAGATTATCAACCAATGTCAGCGTTACTGCAACTGCAGTCCCCACTCCAATGTAATGATAAAACTTCCGGTCATCATCAAAGGACCCATGAATGTATTTATATATCTTATTTGTGACGTCATTTTACATAGCCAGTAATACGTTATTGCATTTTATACAGTTTTTAACTTCATTGTTTAGCCTCATTTGATACTCTACTCTGCTTCTCTAAATGATTGATTGTAGTCACATTAACAGCGACATTAACAGTAGCCTTGGCCACAGCGACCCTAACAGTTGTGGTTGTGGTATTGGTATTGGTATTGGAACCAATTATACTATTGATTTACACCTCTAAACTAATAGCACTAGAATGAATTTATAATTTATTATTATTCATTGCTTCACAAAATTATATATATATATATATATATACACACAGGGTGAGTTTCTACTGACTACATTAATTTTAACAGTTGATTCTACTTATTAAATGGAATACAAAAATGTATATAACCCCATATCTGACTTTAATCGTTTAGCTGTAATGGCGTATTTTGTGATTTTTTAAAATTACACGTCTTTGTACTATTAGTTTGACAGTAAAAACCAAACTAATGTTTGTATGACATAGAAATTAATACCATTTGAAAGAGAATTAAATTTCCTTCAAATTAAACATAGTACCCAAGTAATAACTCCTTATAAAACGTTTATAAAATAACATCAAAGTTAAAAATTGTTGTCTTCAGAATTTTTTTTAAACTTCAAGGTTCAATTAAACCAGTTAAATTTGCCGTTTTCTTATGTCCAATCACATAAAAAACTTCCTTATTTATTTATGTTTGAAATTATGTATAAATATTAAGAGGTCATAAGAGGAAAGATTTGAGAATTTCATAAAAATGTTGTTAAGGTACATAATTAGGATTGACATCATCATTCGATATTGGCTCTAAACACCAAATTTATCACTGTATTTGTCTCCAATTTCTTTACCAGCTGAAACTGTTGACAAAATCAGCTGACTGGGAATTACAATATCAATAATCGGCTGATTTTTTTATTGTTTTATTGTAAAACTGTTTATTCATGTTCTTTTCAATTGTGCACTCCAAGTAAAACGTAACTGATGCCGTTAATGATAGATATCATTGTTGTTTCGAGTTGTCATGTCGCTTACCAATGAAAAATAGGTGGACATTATGTGGTTTACGGGTTGCAGCGGAAAGCCGTCGCGATTGCCGTCGCCGCTATCCAAACAGAAGGCCTCTGAATGAACTTACCTTTGTTAACGTTCATCGCTGTTCGTGGTACATGGATCTTCTAATCATGTAAGGTTTACATTAAACGTCTGGATCGGACTCATAGTTGAAAGTTGGCTCATAAGACCTTATCTCGACATTCGAACAGCCTTAATTGGCATTCAGTACCTGGACTTTCTTGCTGAAACTTTACCATCGCTCCTTGAAGACCCGGATTTTCGTCAGCGCATTATCTTCCAAGGAGACGAAGTACCCTCACACTTTAGCGTTGAGGTCCGTCAGCACATCAGTGATACTTTTGACATGTGGATCGGAAGATGAGGGAGAATTGCTTGGTCTCCGTGGTCTCCAGACCTCATTGCCCCTAACTAAGTTTGGGGGCACCTCGTTACAGGTTTTTCGCAAACTAGTTCGAAACGTAGAAGAGTTAAGGAACAGGATTTTGAAAGCTTGTGAACTTCTACTTAATGAACTGAACTTGAAGGCGACTGTGAGGGAATCCAGGAAGAGATTTCGCATGTGTATCAGGGTAAACAGTGGACACTTTGAAAATCTCCTAAAATGATGAAACCGGTTGACAGATGACACACCAAGTATATGTAAAACATATGATAAATAAAGTGTTTAATTTTCATATAACATCTGCTGATCACAATTAATTATTGGAATCACCAATCAGCTAATTTAGTTAAAAGATTCAGCTGTTAAAGAAAATACAGATTTACAGTAGTTTATTTGATGTTTAGAACCAATTCGACGAATCATAATGATGTACATCAACAACATTCTTATGAATAAGACCTGCATTTTACACTTTTACGACCCCTGCGTTCATTCAAAAGCCTTCTGTTTGGATAGCCGCTAGTAATCGTGACGGCTTCCCGCTGCATTACGGCTTCCCGCTGTACTACGTAACCTTTTCCGTAACCGGAAAAAGGTTACGTAGTACAAAAAAATATTAAGAATAAAAAGTTTTAGAAAATTTAATTTCCAGTCTAATGACACCAGAATTATGAAAATCGGTTAATAAATAACTGAGTTATGGTTGAATTTATCCAACGAGGCAGCATAAATTGGAAGGAGAATGGCCCATTGTTGCATTGAGTCATGCGCTGACATAGGTCAATTACGCTGCCTCAGTAGATAAATTTGACCATATCTCAGTTATTTATTAACCGATTTTCATAATTCTGGTGTCATTAGACTGCAAATTAAAGTTTCTAAAAATATTTATTCTTCATATTTTTTTGTACTACGTAACTTTTTTCCGCTATTTCAAATTAAAGATTTTGAACGGCCGCCATTTTGAAATTTACCATTCGATCATGCTGATTATTTTTTCATTAACTAACCTTGACTAGTTATAGGTACATGCTAAGTTTCAAAAAAATCGATTCACAAACTTCGGAGATAAAAAATATTTTGTGAAAAATACAAAATGGCGGATATCTGGGTAAATATGCATTTTAGGACATACCTTCACGGACCTTTTTTGCTTATTTTGACCCAATAAACCAAGTTATGGAGTTTGGTGACGGACTTTACAGACACCCTGTATATATAGGGTATAAAATGTGCTTTAAGAGTTGTCAAACAATAATGATAGTTGCTTTAGAAAAATTATGTAATTTAAATTAAAAATATCTGAGTTGTTTTTCCCGAAGTCTTTTTCAACTATTATTACTATTATTTTTTAATACAAAGTATTGCAAACCTGAACGCTAAAATCGAAAGAGTGAAAAAGTCATTTATTTGTCGGAGTGAATAAGTTTTCACTCCGAAAGAGTTAATATTCACTCTAAATTAGTGAATATTATCCAATTTTGATTGAGTGATGATTTCGCTCGTAAAAAAGTGAAATTACCGAGTTTAAAAAAAAAGATTCAAAAATTTGGGAGATAAAAAAATTTTGTTAAAAATACAAAATGGCGGATATCTGGTAAACAAACGTTTTTGGAAAAAATTGTATTCTTCATTTTATCTTTATTTTGACCCATATAACCTATTCCCAAAGTTTGGCACTTTACTTATGGGACACCCTGTATAAAAGGTGTTCACAAAAATCCCTCTAGGACTTCGGGATATGGCTACAAATATCAATCTAAGAATAAAGTTCCTGTAAAGCAGGGTCCTAAAATGCTCGTTTATTTGTCACCATGTAGGCCTATGTGTTTTTAACATGATTTTGCATACCTTTGGAACCACTGAAGACTGAAGATATCAACTTCAAACTTGGTGCGTATATGTTGCTAATAGGACCTATTTTGATGCGGAGTATCAACTTTCTAATTTGTAGCCTACCATTTAAAAATAGCAGCCATTTTTTATATTTTAAAACTTGATATCAAACCGTACATTTTACGAAAGTTGTACCAAAGAGAAAAAATATTTTATTTCCTAAAAAGCCATAAAAAGATTATTAAGATCAACCCACATTTAAAGTAGTTATTGAAATTGTTCTATCAAAATACATGCTTGTTATAGCAGTTACAGCAAATTTTCGTATAAAAATTGCAATAACTCCATTAATTGTGGTTCGAACAGATTGACAACTTTTTATTGCAGAAAATGGTAAATATACAATTCAGCACTTTACAATTGCTTTATATTAATTGATCAGGTGGTGTCTTCATGCAAAATGTCCATGCGTTCAATGACGCATTTTGTCAAAATATATTTACATAATTCAAATGTTGAAACTGGCCAATGGCCTTGCACAGTCCACCTTTTACTCCTTCGTTTTACAATCTATTTCCCTTCACTTCCTATCACAAAAGTTTCCTCACTAGCCCCGTCCCTACGCATGGCCCCAAAAGTACTGTTTGCTGTGCCCCCCTTATTATATTAGTGTTCTGTTGAAAAGCATTCACATCGAGATAAATTAATTTCCCTTCAGCTATAACTAGATAAAAGGAAATAAACTATATACTAAACTTAACAGCAAACAGTATCAATAAATTGATTTAACAATAACAAGACATAAAAAATAAATTAATGGTAACAAGCGATAAAATTTGGAAAAAAGTTAACAGTACAATGGAGATCTACAAGAAAATTAACAATTGCTTCATTACCATTATTTATGGGCCATTGATTGATTTATTTATTTATAACTTTTTATTTAGTAAATGTTAAGTTTACAAGTCAACTTTTATAATGGATTTGATTCATTTTCAAGGTGGTATCTTCCTTGCTAAAACTGTCCATGCATTTAACATGCACTTTGTCAATTTTTTTTAACAATACCAGAAAAGTATTAATGGCCCTTGGCCTAGTAGTGTCCACCTTATTCTTCCTGATCTCACATACTAAATCACTTTCTTATTATCTACCCTAACAAAGCAATTTCCCTGCACTTCCCAATCCCCAAGCATGGCCCTTGTACTGTTTGCTGTCCCCCCTTAATATCCTACAGCTAATAAACATTTTGTACATCGAAATAAATTAAATTTCCCTGAAGCTATTAAAAAGTACAACAGGTCATAAAATATATTAAAAACAAAACAGCAAACAGATAACATTAAAAATTAAACAACAACAATAATAATAAATAATTTAATACTGGTAACAAGCTATAAAAATTTAACAAGAATTAACAATGCAATATATAATAAAATAAATATAATAAATAGCTTTGTATACCAGATTTTGGGCCATGCGATTGTCACTGTGGGTGACCCCTACCATTGAGTTTGCCCCGTGAGGTGGGCGATTTATTTATTTATTTAATAAGATGATAAGATTTTTTGATTTCACTTTGATCTTAGCCAACAGGCCGAGAAGCGATAAGTAACCAATTTCGAAAACAGCGAAATTGGCGATAAGTAGTATATGGAATAGATTAATTGACTCGAAACAAGTTCCTTTGAACGCAAAATTTATCTGCTTTAATGCAGTTGTTAGGGCAATTCTATGTTATTGGGCTGAGGTGTGGGGCTGCAGTGAATATAATAGCGATGAATCTGTTCTTAAGCCGTTTATCAAAAGTCTTTTCAAATTACCAAAAAATACCCCAAATTACGGTCTATATATAGAGACAGGAATCGAGAAATTATTCTTTCATACATTATTTATGAATATGAGATATTTACTAAAAATAAATTCGCTTTCTCACGAACGACTACCAAAATTGTTTTTGGGACGGTTAGCAAATAGATCTATAGCATGGTGCAATATATGGAGAGGGCTTGGGGAAAGGTACGGGGTTGAAATTGATATTTAACACGAAAACAACTCTTTAGGTAATCAGATGTTGCCTGTGGGGGAGCAGCTGAGGGCGAGGTGGTACGCGGAGTGTTGGACACGCCATGACGTCGCAATTCCACCAGCATTATCTGTCTCTTGACCTTGACCTCGGTAATAGGAGTTACCTTATCGATAGTTTGGGCATAAACAGTATTTCCTGGATTATTAAAGCCAGAGCCGGTCGAATCGTTGTCACTACTTTTAAATTCGCAATTCATATTGTAGGCCATTAGGCCTAATACCCAGTAATTAGTGATTAAAATAAAAAATAAAAAGTAGCGCTAACTGAAAGACAAAATCCATTGCAATGTATGCTGAAGCGCTAAGCACTGTAGGCCTATTCCGATGTTTTAACACTCGTCTATACAGCGACTTGGAAGGGCCCCGCAACTCAGATCGGCCTAGGGCCCCGCAATTGCTAGGGCCGGCTCTGAACTTTCTAATTTGTACCATTTAAAAATAGCAGCCATTTTTTTATATTTTAAAACTTAATATCAAAGTGTAAATTTTAAGAAAGTTGTACCAAAGACAAAAAATATTTCATTTCCTAAAAAGCCATAGGCCTATAAAGATTATTAAGATCAACCCACATTTAACGGAGTTAATGTTGTTCTAACAAAATACATGCTTGTTAAAGCAGTTAAAGCAAATTTTTGTATAAAAATTGCAATAACTCCATTAGTTGTGGTTGGATCTTAATAATCTGTATATGGCTTTTTAGGAAATAAAACTGCACTACTTTTTTGTCACTTGTAACATTTTCGTAAAATTTACGGTTTTTGAGATATTAAGTTTTAAAATATAAAAATTACTCTCACTTTCAAATGGTAAAAAGTTGAAAATTGATACTACACACAAAATTAGGTCCTATTAGTTAAAAAATATAATTCTGAAGTTGATATCCTCAGTGGATCCAAAGTTATGCAAAATCATGTTAAAAACACATAGGCTACATACCGATAGACGGATAACCGAGCATTTTAGGACCCATCTTTACAGAAACTTTTTTCTTAGTTTTGATTTAAGTAACCAAATCCCGAAGTCCTGAAAGGTTTTTTGAAAACATCCTGTATATGTTAAAAGGTGTATAATTTTTCCTTTAAAATAGTGTTTATAATGTCATTTTTTCGTCCAACCTGCCCTAACCATAACCGGAGATAAATTGCGCGAATCGTAAATTTATCGGTAATTTAGGCGTGATGGAATCATATACAAACAAATAATGAAATAAATATGTTTTCGAACGTTTGGATTTATAATATTAGCTGGTAGGATTATAAACACAAATTACAAAATTCCAGTGTTTCTACGACTCGTACTGGACTAAAGCAGTGGACGCTGGTGTGGCGTGGCATCAACTGCGAAAGATAAATTACGGAGCGGCTGAAAACCAGTCGCTCCAACGAAAACGGCTCCCCACGACAGCGACGATCGCGGAGCGCGTCAGTCGCAAGAGTCGCTCCAACAAAAAGAGGCCTTTAGTATTTTGAATTACTGCTCTATGTCCATTGGTTACCGAGATGTTGAAAGTGGTAAACACAGTACGTTGTCCCAATGTTAACCTTATGGGAAATAAGTATAATTCTATATTTTGCTTATCTCTTAACATATCTTGATAAAACTTGGTTTGTGGCTTCATCTAGATGAGAACTAATGATTAATAGTCTAAAATCCCCGATATATCCATTTTGAGTGGCAGCAAACCTGCATACTCATTCCCCATGTTATTCTTATGGAGCTTAAAAAAACATGTCAAGTCTCGCTGTGTTGGCTTCAACTGTGTTCTTTTGCATTTTAAATTCTCTTAGTATGCAGGTCTGCTGCAACGGGGATATTTTTAAACAATCTAGTATGTTTCGGCTAAGACGTCAGTAAAATTTAGCGGCAGACTTGGTATGGCCTGAGAAGAACAGTGTAATTCTTTGTTTGAAATATGTCGTTGGTGATGGTGAATTAATGTTTTGATTTGGACCTAAGGGGACATTTGCTAACACTGATTAGTAAAACAAGTTTTGCCCCTGAACATTTTTTTCATTTAATTTAATAAAATGTGTCCCTCTTTTACAGAATTCTGAGCACTTCTGCAATATTTTATTTATTTGATATGAATTCTTTATTGCTTATTTAGGAAGGGACTGATCCAAATGAAGACGAGTCAAGGGCTGCTGGACAACCAATTCAGCTCTTCTTGGTACAGGGTGTCTAGCAACAGGGAAAATAGGGGAAACTGGGAAAAGTCAGGGAAATTAAAATTGTATGGAAAAGTCAGTGAAAAGTCAGGAAATTAACTACAACAATGCCATAGTCCATAAAATTTTACTAGGAAGTGAAATTTTGCCATCTGTATGTTTTTTAACCTTAAAAAAACACAAATTTTTGAATTCAACTTTCAAAGCTTGGTAACTCGAAACGAAGTTTATGTCGCTTAGAAAGTTTATGTCGCTTCAATTCATTAAAAAGAAAAAGAAATGTCTTGTAAATAAAGAATATTGTCTATTGTCTATTTTAAAACCTGTGATCTAAGTTTGGTTAGTGATTACTGATTTTATGTCCAGCAATTAATACATCCAGTACAGCCACACTAGCCTTTGCGGTTACATCGGGCATCTTGTAAACACAAGAATCAAAAAAGTTATAAAAAAGACCAAGTCCTGGTGAATATTCTAAATTAAAACCATAATGACTCTTGAACAGAATGTCAAAAGCTCTAAGAAAAGAATTTCCTATAGACACTATTTTCCGATCAATTTTGAAAAAAAAGGAGTCTCCACCAATTCCTACCACAGGGTATCTAGCAAATTATCTCACTGAAATTCCCTGACTTTTCCCTGACCTTTCTATACTGTACAAATATTTTTACCAGACCAAAAAATGAGGAAAATCTTGATAAAACGACCAAAACCAAGACCCATTACAGTTTATAAGTAAAAACTTCATAACCTATAAATTAAAACCCATTATTGTAAATTATAAAGAAAAAGTATATCTTGGGAGGCCTACCCAAAAAATGATACAAATACAGATGGCTAGTGATTATTATAAAAATGTATTATTATATAGTTAATATAAAAATATTTTCAAACCTAAATTAATTGTGGGTTTTAATTATTTCATTATTCCCCTTTAATCAATTTTCTTCATAATGCACAAGCTACTTCGTTATTATTTTCATCAACAAATCCAAATGATTCCCTCAGTAACTTTTCATAATAACAGTACACTCTCGATTATCCGAGCCCCGGTTATCCGAGACTCCGGGTTAACCGAAGCAGCTCTAAGCTTAAAATACATTTTTATTTCCTTACTACGCATTGTAATAATGCGTGAAACAAGTGTCTTTATTTAATATTCTATTATTTTAAACTCGAAAGGACTTTCATCTATATATATATATATAAGCCAAAAACGGTTGTCTGACTCACTGATCACAGTTACTCAAAAACTATAAGGCTTTGGGCATTGAAACTTGGCACAAATATTCTATAAAGGCTCTAGATGCGTACTAAGAAAGGATTTTAAGATATTTTATCTCAAAAGGCTAAAATAGGGTATATTACAAAATTCAAAATGGCGGCCATTTTGAGTTTTCAAAGCTTATTTTCTAAAACAATGTAGGGCTTTGGGCCATGAATCTTGGCTCAAATACGCTTTATAGACTCAAGATGCATACAAATGAATGATTTTAAAATGCTACCTCTGGAAAGGCTAAAATAAGATAGATAGACTAAAAAATTCAAAATGGCTGCCTTTTTAGTTTTTAGAGCTATGATTATCAAATATCAATAGAAATTCTCTAGAATATTTTAAAGAGACAAAAAATAGGAATTCCATTTCCTAAAATAATAGATTGTACAACACGCTTATCTTATCTATACCTATAAAAGGCAAAGCCCTCACTGACTCACTGACTCACTCATCACTAATTCTCCAACTTCCCAATAACCCAGAAGGCTGAAATTTGGTACACTGTTTCTTTAGGCATTAATTAGGAAAACTAAGTAGTTTACATTCTGATCTGACCCTCGGACTCCGCCATGGAGCCTCTCAAAGATCCCATATTATCCTTATGGCAGAATACAAATTGGTGACATGTTTATATTCAAACAGATGTAAAATGCAAGAAATTTAGTGGAATGTCAAACCAGCTGTCAGGAATAGAACATAAAATATATCACTGACTAGAGATACTTATAAGACCTTTCTTCCCCTTAACAGCTGTTAATGAAAGAGCTAATTTAAACCATTTATTTTATCTACATCATTAGAAAAAAATACTTTGCCTTTGTCTTTTAGAAAATTTCATTGATGGAATTACTACCATAGGTCTCACGGCAAGACCTAAGCGCGAGACCATGATAACTTTTCATTTTGGAGCTCCCAGAAGCAAAAAACACTATTCAAACTATATTTAAAGCTGAAAACATAGTACATTGTCCCTATAGAAAAATTATATATCTCGGTTATTACTCAACATATCTTGATAAAACTTGGTATGTGATTTTTTTTTATTTTTGGTTCAGATTCACCTGATATTGTTTTAAAACCACCAAATTTTCGAATGACTGTTGCAATAGACGTGCATACTCATTCCCCATTTTATTGTTATGGAAGAAATTAAATAAGGTCATGCACGTAGTCTGGAGGTCTGCTGCAACGGGGGTATTTTTATGTTCAAGATTAAAAACCTTAGAATTTTTTGACATTAAATCAAGGCAATTTCTACGTTTTACGTACATAAACTTTCATGAAACAGAACACTGCTTTAGGATTCTCTAAGTACGCAAGGTCTGCTGCGACCGAGATTTTATATTCCTGCTTAAGGGCCACTATACAGTATACCATGCGTGCGAGCAGATTCAACGATATTGGGCATAAGCCTTCCCAGGGCAGTTGCACCCTTGAGGCCTTTATCGGTGGGGCGCTGAATCTGCTCATATGTATTGTACAGGAAGGCCAAATAGAAATACCTCCTGCGGGGGGCAGCAATAGAATAACTCCAGTCGCAGCAGACCTGCGGACTTTAAGGATTCCTGAAAACATCTTTCTGGTTAATGAAAGTCCATCTTCTTTATATTTGTCCAATACCACTTACCTATCATTGCTCAGCCCAAACTACAAGACTTAGAACCTTGGACCTTTGCATGGACGATCTTAAGGGCGTAAGCATCCCCTAAGAACGGGTTTTTTAATTCAAAGTTTTAAGGCTTTTGGCATAGTTGAGGTTTATAAATTTTCCTACGCAAGTGGAATGGATGATCTTTTGTTTAATTTTCAATGTTCATTTAACAAGCAGGTGGTTCAGCTTCACATATGGATACGGTTTTACAGCTGATTTATAATTTGGTTACTTTCATAATGGTTTTATAGTTGTTTTGTTGATTTTTTAGGTGATATGTACTATGTTAAATATATAAAAGTTAAATTAAATTTAGTTTAGTTAGTTAACTTAAAGTCGTCATTCGTTTTTGTACCTCATCTGTTTAATCATAAACTCAGTATGTGGCCCTATCTTCATGTAGGCAGCGGGAGTTACAGTTTTTATCGTGAGCAAAGCCACGGGTAACTGCTAGTATTAAATATTTTTCAGATACCACATACCTACACTACTCGCTTTTTACGGATCACCCTAAGTAATCGAACTAAAGTCTTGAGTCTGCATAGACATATCATTCCGTTATTTTTATAGTATCGGGGTTTTTCTAAACTAAATTTTAGGAGGGTTTGCGTGTTGGCCGAGAGCGATTTAGGCTGTGTTCAATCAAATATACTATTTCTACCGTAAATTTTCGCCTCAAGCTGCTGAACCCGTAATCCAATCTCCAATATGATTGAACAAAATTGGAGAATTAGGTGTCCTCATTTTTCGCCCTACACATTAGTTTTATATCCTTTCTAACAGTTTTTGGTATATAAATAAACATACTAAATTCAGATGTTAGGTCGATAGAGTCCGCCTTTTGCAGTATTTAAATTTGCGGCCTTTAAATTTGTGGTATTTAAATTAGTTATAAATCATACATATGCCTCTTATGTCAAATCGGCCGAAAGGTTTTAGGGCAAAGGGCGGTGCAATGAAAGTTTTGAGTTTAAACCCCTGATGTTGATACCTTTTTATTCAAACTGTTAGAAACCTAATTTTATAGGTCAAATAATAGATTAACTAGGACATATTAGTATCCCTAAGGCTAAACTGAAAAATTAGATTATGTTAGCACATAGTAGCCAATACATAACATTTGAGCGAAAAAGTAAAATTCATCAAGAAAACGTTCCATCTTCTCCATCTGGGATGGAGATGCAACCTTAAGTTTGTAATTAAGCGCTTAAAAAATGTATAGTTTAGATAAAGTTATTGAAATCGTCAGTCTATTTGGAAATTTGTTAAAGTTGCGCAATACAAATTACGTATAATTGAACCAAACATTAATTTTTTAACCTTTCAGCGAGCGAAGCCGCGGGTATATCTACTAGTTGTCGTATATATTGGTAAATACTATATTAATAAAACATTTTGAAGTGGTCTTATTACAGCCCAACCTCAAAATACACGTAAACTCCGTATTATCCGAGGTTCGTGTTATCCGAGGTAGTCTCAGTCCCGAAGATATCGGACAATCAGGAGTGTACTGTAGCACTGTAGCCTATCTAATATAACGAAAGGCATTCTTCATCTAACAAACTGAATTAACGTTTTAATATTTACTATCTGCAACTTTAGTAATTGATACTCATTCCTTCAGGAACAAAATCCAATTCGCTTAGTGCATTTTTATTTTCACTGTTTCAATAAATAGTTAACTACAGTAGAGTCCCGAAAACCCGGACTTTGATAACTCGGATTTGGATTAGCTCGAGAAGCCTGCTGAGCAATAAATTGCACTGGTACTACACTTGCCTTGCTTCCAACGCATGCGTGCGCTACTCAAACAGTGGCTTAACAGTTGTTGGTTTAGGTTTATGGTTTTTGTATTATATATACAATAATTAAATGTTTATTAACATATATAGGCATATGTGTTATATGCCTATATAACACAAACAATATGGACATATATGTTTATTTTAACATGTTCCCTTATATAGGAACAAAGTAAACTGTTTGTGGTTTTTCTTTTTACTCCTTTCCCGATAACCCAGAATTTTTAAAAACCGGGATCCCATTCACTTGGTCGAGGTTTCTGGGACTTAACTGTATGAGCCTGATTTATTCGCCAATGTAATAAAATTACTAAAGGCACTCATGAAAAGTAATAAGATTACATTGTTACTAATTCCATCGATGGTTTTTAACAACTGTCAGATAGTTATTTTTGACCCTCAGTCATCAAGATATTTCATTCAATAAAGTATAGACAAATCTGATATGCACCTATTGTTCTAATAGCTGGCGTGATAACCATCTCTAGTACAAGGTCGCGGCGCTAGTAAATGGCAACATCGCGCCTAAGGGTTCAGCTGATTTGGTTATCCATACTCTCTTATGGCACCAATTATTGTTTACTTGAAACCAGCTGGCTCTGTAGGGGGAAGTCATTGGTTTTACGATGCAAAAAACCCTTGAGAAGCGACGTTGCCAGGTCGAAGGCCGCGGCCTTATTACTAGAGATGGCTATACTGTTATCCACTGTAAAGTCAATATCTATTAATTTGCAATAAATCTGAAGTATCACTCTAGACAAAATAAAGGCATATTAAAATAAATTAGTGATTTCCATCTTATTTCATTGGATTATTTCATCTCTTCACTTAATGAATAATACCACTCTTAAACAATGAAAGTACATAATTCAATTTTGCTACTTTATTTTGTGCTTCATACTAAAAAATAGTTGTTTGCCACTATTTTTAATACCATTTCGTGATATGAAATTGTGAATTTCAAAAAATACCCAACCAGATGATTTCTAATATAAATATTATAGGGAATCAGCTGTTTAAGTAATTTCAAAGCTCGCAATTTCATGGAGTCTAGTACAGTATAGTGATGGTTTCACAGTCGCTCATTTTTTTAGATGAAACACCATTCTTTTCAATGAGTGGGTACATTCTGAAAAGAGATAGCCAACTCTTTCATTTAGTGGGAATAATCCACTATTTTAATGAGTGGTAACACGGTAACAGTCTCCTCACTCCAAAATAGTTGAATTCCTACTCTTTTAATAAGTGGTGATTTCACTTTTTTCAAGATGGGACTTCACCCTTTTAAAGACGTAAGTTGGGAATATTCCACTATTATAATGAGTGGTAACAGTCCACTCACTCCAAAATAGTTGGATTTCCACTCTTTCAACAAGTGGTAATTTCACTCTTTTAAAGTTGAACTTCACTCTTTTAAAGACTGAAATTCCACTCTGAAAAAAACAAGAACCACTCTTTCATTGAGTGGGGATATTCCACTCTTTCCATGAGTGAAAGCGGTTCACTTTTTCAAAGAGTGAACATTCACTCCCTCAGAATGGCTCACTTTTCTCTACCCCGAAGAAAGTCTCTTGTGAATGTGTGAGTGAGTATTCACTCTTTAGATTTTAGAAAGTGACAAACCTGACGGTGGGGTCAAATATGTATATATATAAACAGAATGTAGGTTGCTGTTTTCAATGTATCATAGAGTTTTATTGTTACAATTTATCTATTCTGAGTGATCCTATGTCACATATTATACAGATAAATTAATAATTGACTGCTTTTATTTTACTGTCAAAAAATTTCGATTTTGTTACAGCAAAAGATAAATGAAAAAAGTTCATATAATCAACAGTCTAACAAGCAAAATTCATCACCTATATCAATGAAGATAAACCAATGATGTCCGACATATGATTGATGTTGAGGTTGCTTACTCTATTGAGATTAATATTGTCAATACTAAGCCCGAGCACGATTGTTAACTAGGGCTACTTCATTATAACAGCTAGTAATCTATATCTACATGTGTATAACATTGCTCATATTGTCACATAAAAGAAATGAATAGAGTTATATACAATAGTCGTTTGGTGTGTGTCGAGAAATGCCAGAGCCGCCAAAGGGTGTAAATAACAAGTGTTTTACCAAAACCAAACATTTGAGAAAAGAGGTGGTATAAAATCTTTTGAAACTGTCTGTAATAGTGTTTATATTACTTTTTTAATAACTATTAATTAAATTGGTCGGATAGCTTTATTAATTTTTTCAAGTATCTAATTACCACTTCAAAAATAAAAATAAATTGATGCTCTCCCAGACCCAACTGCATTTCAGGGTCTACAGAATGATATAGCGAATAGCAGTAATATTATTCCATTCGATATTTCTACCTTATACTTACTCACCCGTCGCCTGTCAACACATTATTCTGAAATCCACCTTATCCTCCTTGTGTTTAAATATTCAGATTCCCCAAAACCTTGTTTAAATATAGGTTGGGCAAAGTTAGGTCCACACAGTTACAGTATAAGAAAATGATTCATGATAATGAAAAGGAAAAAGTGAATGAAACACTTGTCTTAATCTCCAAGTTGAAACAGCATATTATGATATACTCATTTTAAAAATCTTTGTTATTCTTACAAAGAAAAAAAGATTTAAAAATGTTTTAATTGCGTCGAAATTATCAATGAATAGCCTATTCATTTGACGCACACAACGACTCTACAACACAAAAAACATCAACTGATGACGAAAATTAATTTTAAGGGATATATGAAATGCCCATGTATTTGCCCGTTGTGATTTTCAATCAAAAGTTAACCTAATGTTCGTCTCTCAATATACAGCATGGACTACATACAAATTTTCAGAACATTAGGGTTGTTGCTTTTATTTTATTTAGTTAAAATACACTAATAAAAAAAGAAAATCTACATTTATGTATTTTCAAAGAGGTTTTCATGTTTTTAGGTTATAATAATAAGTAATACACATAATTCGGGTCATATTTAAAAAAAGAGGCATTACATAAAAAAACTTTGAAGCAACTATTTTTGGGAGTTTTTAGTTTTTGGTCTTTTGAATGACTTTAAAAAAGACCATCTAAACTTCCAAGGAAACGAGGACGTTCAGATTTTTTCGGAAGGCAGTTCCAACCGTTGTAAAGGTACATTGAAAACGCTTTTAAAAACCGTCAATAATTAATCCAAAACTTTTACACAATTCCAAAACTTTTTTCTTCTTCTATCCTTATATTTCAAATATTGAGGAATTGTGAAATGTTTATACATGAACACATGATCAGAAGTTAATAAGACGAACAGGTAAAGGGTATATTCCTCAAGTGAATGGGCTTAACGACGAATAATTTTGTTAATGTACTTTTTCAATGATCTTATCAAGATCCTATACAAGTCACGCTATGACCCTGCGACGTAACCACCCTATAATAACACAAAGTCATCACGGATCCTAAATAATATATGAAATTCAAATGGCTCTTTAGCATGTTAATATTGGCTTTTTGAGCTCAGTCCATTTCTGTGTATCCTACAGTGTAGTTTAAGTGTATGATAAGTGTTGTGTTGGGGAAAAAGGTGAAACGTGTTAAATTTTTAATACCTTCTATATATTTGTATGTTCTTGGAAACGTCTCAGAGAAAATATTAACATTACTAATGGCATCGTTTAACCACAAAAATCCAAACAAAAAGCTAGAAGAGCATCGAAACGATATTTTTGTTGTAGGTGCTGATGACAATGAGCCTAAACAAACTGGATCTATGTGTGTTAACAAACAATCCCACCAAAAAAACTTCACCGTTAAAGACAAGCTGCAAAAAATACTTAGTAGTCCTACCCCTATTTGCATGAGAAAGGTAACGCGCAATTCATTGTACTATATTTTATGGGTTTTTGTGAACGGAATCTGTGCCATTTGCAGTTACATTTTCATCAAGAACGCCTACGACACCTGGCAATCTTCACCTGTCGTTCAGGCTCTTTCTAACAGTCAAGTTCATTTAGAAAATATAACTTTTCCAGCTGTTACAATTTGTTGGCCTACAAGTTTCGGTAGAGATTATAATTTCTCATATTACCTACAAGTATGTATGGATTGCCAAAAAAGTGGGTGTAATGACACAACCTGCAGTAAAGTAGAGAGAGACATGTTTGCACTGGCTTACGCCGTTTGTCCTGAACTAGACAGCCCGTTAGCGGATAAGTTTTATGAAAACGTACCTAAATCTGTTGATGGAAATGAGTTCAACGGATATTTGGGAAAATTACAACCAGCCTGTGAGTCCGATATGCTGACGGTGCAAGATTTATCGAGCGACATTGAAGAAAATTACACAAGATGTAATGGTGAAGTTTTCCAACAGTTTTTTGCCAATGTTTATAATAAATTGTGTATGACCTATAATGGCTTGAAACATGAAGATATTTTTAGAGAGAACGTTGTTACAGCCTTGAAGATTTCAAGTTATTCTTCCAAAAGTTCAGCACAGACGAAATTAAAATGGTCTTATGATACAATGATGGACTTTAAGGGAGGATTGCACACTGAACCAATCTATGGCTTAAAGGCGTTACATATTAAGATTCAGAGACAAGGAGAAATACACGGAATTAATATTTGCAAAAGGAGCGAAAAAGAAGTAGCATCTGTGATAATTCATAGTCCAAATGAAGTTCCTTTCGAATTATCTGAAATCGATTATGCAATAAACGAAAATGTTTTATACAATGTTATAATCGAACCAAAAATAACTCTGGCGCAAAAGAATTTGGCTCAATATCAACCGCATAAACGAGGTTGTTATTTCGCTCATGAAATTAAATTGTCATTGTTTAAATTCTACACCCAGAAAAACTGTCGTCTCGAATGCCTGGCAAACGCTTTTTTAAAAGCATGCGGTTGCCTGCCTTATTACTACCCAAGATTTAACGGATCTGTCAAGGTTTGCCTCCGTCCTTGTCCATTGCAGTTAAAAAACTGCAATTGTTTACCAGACTGTAACCATTTAACGTACGATGTAACATTTAATGAAGTTAAAGTGAGCGGCGACAACGTTAATGCAGGATCTGTTTGGCTAGAAATCAAGGATTATACATTTTACACCACGCTTCGCTACAGCATTTCAAGCTACGCTGAAGTCCTAGCCTACAGTCTGGGCATCTTGGGGGCGTTCCTCGGGTTCAGTTTAACATGTCTGTGGCAAGTGGTTTATTTTGGTGTTATTAGATTGTGCATGGCCTTTACATCAGGCAAAAAACATGTAGCTCCCATTACAAGAACTTAATTGTTCATTTTAGCTCTAGTGTTTTATAAGGTTTTTATACTTATTTACAAGGAGTCTTTTGTTATGAAATTTAATTTTGTTGATTTTGTTAAAAAAGACATCTGTGTCTCTGCTATTAAGGCTACATATTAAAAATGTGCAGTACTTAAGTTTAACTGAAGCAAATTTAAATGCCCTGAAGACTACATTTTTAACATGGGCTTTATATGGTAAAATGTAGTTTTTCGCATATAACTACAAAACCACCAAAGGTAGCAGCTAGGTGTAAAATGAAAAGTTGTTGGTCTTTGCAAGACCTGTAAAATGATGTGCTATTTGACATATGTTGCCATTTATTTTTTTTGATTTTCAGGGCTACCAACATTAAAACAAAATAAAATGCTCTGTCTAAAAACTTTTATTTTTTAAATGTTGGCATGTTGTATATCAAATTAAAACTGAGTTAACGAGGATTAATAATGTTTAAACAGACCAAAAATACGTTTTGTAGTTCTCGAGATACAGGATATTCCGTAAATATCAATATTTTTCACTAAAATGGCCGCCATTTTGAAATGAATAAAGATAAGTGGATTCTGTTTCCACCAAATTGTTCGTCTTGTGTAGATCTTCAAAACGCTTGCATAACATGACATATGTTTACATTTAAAAATTCTGAGATTCGAACCCATGACCCCCGGTTTTTGGAACACCCTGTATTTTAAAAAGCTTAAAAATATTTTTATGTTGTTCCTTGCGGTCGATTTAGTGGGGTATAATTTTGTTTCATCTATGTAGGACTACTAGTTCGTCCGCAATCCATTTGAGACACCTTAGGTGAGACACCCTGTATACTTAATACAATAAGGTTTTTTCTGTTAGATCCCTTTTTCAGGCGTCCTACTGAACCGATTTTTACGATTGAGGTGTCATTTTAAAGCTTATAATGTAGCGCACCTGCGACAGATAGTTAAAATAGGCATTTCTTTTTCGGCTTCGACTTTCGAGGCTTTAATTTATTTATAGAGGGCGCTTTCAACGCTCCAGTGCTGACCAACTTGCGTTATAACGGTTTTAAAATGTGATTGTAATTTAACGGCTGATTACCCTGAGACGAATTTCCAACCAGTCACATTGTAAACAAAAAAAGATTGAATGCTAATGTAAACAAAATCCAATGCAGGCTAGAAAAATGAATTTGGGCCACTTTCATTGACAATTTTAGCCAAATTGAGGCAGATAAATAATTTTTAATGGTGAAGATCCATGATCGTTAGGTTATGAATATATTGCAAACTGAACCCTGAAACATAAAGTAGAAGAGGGCATAAAGAAAAACGACTCGATGTGAAGGTAAATATGCGTAACCTTCGGCAAGAACATAGAATTCTGAGAGAAAAATACTAATTGAACACCAGAGAAAATATTAAATTAAGCAATTTGCACATGGGCTTCCGAGAAACCTCCGTTATCCTATTGTTGGGTGAGAAGACAACCGAAATAAAAAAAAGTGCAAGTGCGACAAATAAAAATTGTGTGTGTTTTGTTGAGTCAGGCCGTTGTTTACTTAGGTGAGGTCTTTAAATTTCAATTGAAAAAGTTAATTCTGATAATAAAGGTGAGTTTGAAGCCATTTTAACTCTAGGCGAGTTTCCCACAAAACAGAAATAATATAAAAATGCGCAATTTGCGCATGTGGTTCTCAGTTTTTATTAATTGAGTAAAACCTTTTTCACTTCGATAAATTTTATTTCAAATAATCAAAGCAAATCAAAAACAACCTTGCACACATTCAGAAAAGTGAGGGAATAAATTACTGCAAGAGAAATTATAAAGAGTGAACAAGAAAGTACATCTTGGCATGTAGGTGTGAGGAAAGTGGACCTAATTGTTGGTTCAGAGCCCCCAACAGTCCCTTGAGTGTCGTCTTCCACTCTTCCACCACATCCGCCTCAGTATCAAAGTCTCCACATAATTTTTATCTTGGTCGACTCTAAGCTTTCAGTTTTAATTGTTATCATCCAGTGATTTTTTTACCCAATGTGATTGATCAAACAATATCTCTTAAAAGAACATAAATTAGAATGTAAGAGTTCCAAAATAATGATCAAGAGGGGAATCAATTGGGAGAAAGAGATCACTGTTCCTCAGTAGTGTCTAACAAATATACAAAATGACTTATGATGATGCTGTTTACTTGCTTGAACTTGTATTACACGTTAGGGAGTAGCATGTATTGAAACTTTTAGCTCTCAAATTACAATAGGGCGAAATTGCTTTGTAATAAATAAATTATGCTACTCCCTAACGCACCTGTATCTAGTCTAGTTAATGAAAAAAATAATGAGCATGAAAAAATAATAAATTTCAAAATGGCGGCTGTTCAAAATATTTCAGTTGAAATAACGAAAAAACGGTACGTTTTACAAAAAAATATGAAAGCTAACAATTTTTATAAAATGTTATTTCCCATCTAATGACACCAAATTTATGAAAATCGGTTAGTAAACAACTGAGTTATGATCGTATTTAGCTAGTGAGGCAGCATTTTTTGAAGCAAAATAGTCCATTGTTGCGCTGAGCCATGCGCTAATTCGACCACAACTCAGTTGTTTGTGAATCGATTTTCATAATTTTGGTATCGTTGGAATGGAAATAAAATTTCCTAAATATTATTGTTCTTTATATTTTTTTGTAAAATCTACCATTTTTTGGTATTTCAATTTAAATATTTTAAACGGCCGCCATTTTGAAATTTACAATTCAATCATGCTGATTATTTTTTCATAGACTAACCTTGACTAGATACAGGTGCACACCGTGTTTCAAAAACATCGATTGAAAAACTTGGGAGATAAAAAATATTTGGTTAAAAATACAAAATGGCGGATATCTGGTAAACAAAGCGTTTTGGAAAAAAATTATTCTTCATTTTATCTTTATTTTGACCCATATAACCTATTCCCGAAGTTTGGAAATAGGTATACCTTTATATATATATATATATATATATATATATATATACCTTTTTATTTATATATATATACCTTTTTTACAAGAAACCAAATGAACTACATAAAAATTGTATTTAATTAATAAATTACTAACTTTAATGTGGAAAGTCTTTAGCCACATTGGATACTCTACTCTACTTCTGTAAATGATTGACTGTAGTCACATTAACGGCTGAGCCTCGGCCACAGCGACCCTAACAGTTGTGGTTGTGGTATTGGTATTGGTGTGGTATATCTTGAAGTATTATTAGTAAACATTGACAATTTACACTAATACTCAATGAAGTAATATATTCCTTTCTATTATGTATTTAGGTTATTGTGGAAAATATATGTCATCAGATTTTAACAAATTAACATTTTTACTAACTCTCTTAAAATAACCGGACTAACAGCTTGTCACAAGACAGTACATTGAAATCTGGAAATATGACAGACATTGTACCAAGTGAGAGGTCAGTTTTGCGTTGTTTTAAAGCTTAGACATATCTAAAAAAATAATTTTTCAAAAATTAAATGACAGCCTTGGTAATGTTAATAAATAATAAAATCATGATACATAATTTGCATAGCTTTCTAAAATGTTAGAGGTTACAGTAAGTAGATAAAATGAGAAACAGAAATGCCTCATTGAGAACTGAGCACAGGCCCACTGAATCGTAAGGGCGGACTCCCTTCGGTTGTCAAAGGAAGCACTCAAGTGGAAACACAAAACAAGAATAACACCAGAGGAGTCGAAAGCAAGCTCGGGTAATCGCCGATGGTAGAATGTCTGTGTCACTTCTATGGGCAAGGTGCAGTGCTACGAAAATAATCGAAAACTACATCTGCACTGCGGAGTGTAGATCTAGGTGTTTTTAGACGATTATTGTTTTCAGTGCTTGGGCTGAAACATTAAAATATATGATGGTTCCGAAATTAGGTCTTGCAATGAAACTTATGCGTTCATGTTTTTTCTAATGGAGAAAATTACTGAAAATTTAAAAGTGTTATTATTAAAGTATATTTAATAATAATAAAATTCAATTATTCGATAGCATCTAAAAATTAATTTGTTCAAACCGATATTTTCCTTAACATTTAAAATACCTTATGATAATGCATTGTTTAGACAAGTTACCTTGAAGAGCCAGTCTAATCCGACTGTCCTAATATCATATCACGCACATGCTACTAGGCCCAGAGCTCCTAAGTTATGTATATATTGCTATGAAGACTACATATGTAACGCCTTCCATTATCAATCACATTTACTGCTTTGTGTTCCTCTTAATACAAAAAAATAAGTAAATACAAGGGCAACATGGAAAGAGGACCTTACAAAAGTATACCTGCTAACGTTTGGGTAAAACGTGAGAGTGAAAAATGAACAAGTACTGTGATGAAATACAGGAGATAAAGTTTAATAATTCAGTTTAAATCTGCCGGAATTGGTTACCCGGCCCCGATTATCCGGAATCAATTGGAAACAAAGTTATCGTGGTAAATAGTGTATTCAGCCATTTGCTGGGTATTTTTTAATTCGTCCACGTGTTAACATTTTTTCTATAGCCTGTAAGTAATAATATTTATTTATTTTTACTGAACGTGAGTCTTATCAGTATTGATTGAGGCAGAAACGATTTTTGGTCAGTTTTACAATATCCAGCCTAAACTGGCCTAACATAATCTAAATTTATCTAACCTAACCTTCCCTACCCTGTAACAGCGAATTGGTATAATTATTGTAAAACTAGAATATCCCCGTTGCAGGCCTGCATAGTCAGCGAATTTCAAATTCTTAAATAAATCATTTAGAGAGAGCCTCAAATCAAGTAAAATCAACTTAAATCCTAAAATGAGCATACAGAAATTTTCTCCACAAGAATAACACGGGAAATGAGTATGCAGGTGTACTCCCGTTGAAGTGTGAAATTTAGATATTTTTACAATAAGCCAGTATGTGTTATTCAATTGAAGCCATGTAACAGGTTTCATTATGATATGTTGAGATATAAGCGAGATATAGAATCTTATTTATTTCCCATCAGGTTTACATTGGGACAACGTACTGTGTTTACCACTAGCGATATCTCGGGCCACGAACGAATGTTGGTTTTGGGCTCTAGGGACCTCAAAGCGAAAAAATAACATTGTCCCGAGCTTAAGTCTCACCATGCCGCCTACGGTGATAGCTACTTATCTACAAGGGGAAATTCACTAAAAATATCTGTGTTTGTGTATAAATTTAAACGAATGGTATTTGTAGCTTCTTAGGGCCCCAAAACAAATGTTCTCTTCGTCCCGGGCTTAGATCCTACCTTGAGAGCTACGGAATTGGCTATAAAAATTATATATCATACTTCTTTCTTCACATATCTTCGTAAATCTTGGTATATTCATGGCTTAGTCTAAATTAAATATATGACCTATTGAATTAAAATCACTTATTTTACATATATGCTGAAGCAAACCTACACACTCATTCCCTATGTATTTCTTAGGATGATTAAAAAACATAACATATCTCACTGTGTTGGATTAAAATAAATGTTTACCCTTTTGAAATTCAATGTGGATGGAGTCCTGCTTCAATGGCGATGTTATAGGGTCGTAATATCATTAATGATATTTTAGCCATATACAGAAATCCCTGATGAGGAGATGTAATAAAATAAATACATTATCTTAATCAGTTTTATTTCTCAATACATTCCATTGAGTCGTCTTCTCTTGATGGAAACATCTCCAATGTTAGTACTTACAACCTGAAATGATAAGTTTATTTATATCCATACGCACGGCATCAGTAAAATACAGGAGTTGATTTTTATGGACAACTACAATATGACGTATAAGCCTACAAATAAGGTACCGGATTCTTCAACTCAATGAGATTTGTTTACTGTTACATTATGTTATGAAATAGTTGTGACATTGTTAGGATTTTAATATGAATTAGAATAACATACTGTGTTAGTTTTCTGTTAGATTATTCAATTTTAGCATTTTATAGCTATTACCACCTTTTAGCCATCATTGGTTTATGCTTACTTAAGCATAGAACGGTGTAATGATAATGTTGACCAGCATATTAATATGGAGCGCCTAAAGCCACACTTAGACATAAAAAATCCTAACCAGTGCTATATTGTTCCAATGCAGCTCTCCCTTTATAAACATTTTATACGGGAGGGCTTATAAAGGTGTGAAATATTACTTTTTTTACTCTCTGAAAAATAAGTTTTAAACCGTGCGATTTCATTGTAATAATATAATATACAAAAATTATAAATATTGAATTGAGATTTTAATGCCACACATTATAGTCCAGTAAAAAAAACTTCAAAACATGACCCAATCTAGAAAACATTCAGTTGATTTTAAAACGTTGCTTACTTATTTAGAAGCAACTAAGGATAAATGTACCAAAAGTCCACGTTAGTACGAAGTGAGCTCTAGAGGCAATTAGTGAAAGGCAACAGAGCATTTATTGTGGTTTTTTGCAAAAATCTCAAGGACTGTTGGTCGCAAGTAGTTGGTGCAGGTGTAGAATCGTTACTTAATATACGTAGATTAATATATTAGTGAGTCGGTGGCCAGTTGGTAGCGCACTCGGCCTCGGAACTGTGGCCACGAAGCGTCGCAGGTTCGAGACTCGGGCTTGTCGCATACTTTTAGCAGTACCACACTCTGTGACAGTACTGTTCACCCTTGTACTGTACCGGCTCACTCCTTGGCTTTGCTTGATAACGCCCACGCACAGATCGATAGTCTATATGTGCGGGGCAAAGGCAAGGTGAAAAAGAGGTTGCCCCCTCTTAAAAAAAATTACGTCACTACAACGTTTTACCGGGTGAGCATGATAGTTCCCACGCGAGCCAGTGGCGAGAGCGGGATAATTATGAGGGTACGGTAAATCTTTTCGGACGTGTGACGTACGATACTTTACATCATACTACTACTGCTGAGTAAAAACATTCCCTTTGATCATAACGTATTCTTTGCCTAAACCATTCTTCAATCCTAACCTGTAATAAACAAACAAACATTCGCTAGTACTATCGGAGCTCCTATTGTAATCCTCTAAATTAACATTTAAACATATATTACCATTACCAATCTCTAGTATAAGGCCGCGGCGCTAGTAAATGGCAACATCGCGCCTAAGGGTTCAGCTGATTTGGTTATCCATACTCTCTTATGGCACTATTTTTTGTTTACTCGAAACCAGCTGGCTCTGTAAGGGAAATTCAATTGTTTTACTATGCAAAAAACCCTTGAGAAGCGACGTTGCCAGGTCGAAGGCCACGGCCTTATTACTATAAATGGCTATGATACTACTCGTCGGTTCGCTGCAATCACATGAATGTTTACATCCGTTATTACCGTTTCCTAGTGCACGGTAAATTTAATGTGGTCTCCACGGTTAATATGTTGTGCACTAAGAAACGTAAACAACGGAAAGAGCAACGAAAATAACGGCGATTATTGGCAAAGAGTAACTTCCCAGTCAAAGGCAAAGCTCAAAAAACAGATGTCACAGAGTAAACGTTATAAACATAAGCCTTTCCATGAGATATATAATTTCAGAGGGCACAAGAAAAGAAGAATGGTGAAAGCTAGAGGTCGATGTCTTCGTTGATCCTACGGAAAGTCCTAAGCAATTGTTGTAGGACTTCAAACGTCGATTTGTTGTAACCTTGCATATAATCAACGTAGAGACCTTTAATTTTCACTATACTTCTTTTATCATGCCATTAAATTATATATCACATTAATAGAACCCGTGACTTTGTTCACGATGAAAATTCAACACAACATAGCAAACTATACTCTGTTTAACCGGCCATGGCACCTAAGGGATTAGGAGACCCTTGCACAAACACCGTATAGGCCAGGGGCGGCTCCAGGACAGTTTCCCGGGGGGGGGGGCAAGTATGAGAAAATTAGGTTCATCTTTAGTCACCCCCCCCCCCCAGTGGGTACGCAGGATTTATTTTCGGGGGGGATACACCGGGGGGCCGGAGGTATGGATACCCCCAAAGGGGGATGCCGGAGGGTATGGAATACTCCCAAAGGGGGAACGGGAAATTTTCATAAATTACAACTGTAAATTCGCATTTTTAGGCAATCTAGAGGCACAACAACAAACAGAACAACTCCCGAAATTTGAGCTAATTTGAGACTGCTCACAGATTAAATTCTGAAAATTGTTGATCACATTAGAATTTCACAAAATGTTTTTACACAGTCATAGGAATAGCATATTTATTTAGTAGGCCTTATATTAAAATACGACAGATGAGAAAGTAATTAAAAAATTACACGTTCTTAACCTTGGGAAAAAATAATGTTTTTCTATTTTATTTCAAAGTAAAAACTATATTTCACATTCTCATTTATTGGCGCCTCGGACCTTCTGGATCTAAAGTATCCGGATCCTAGATTATCCGAGCGAGGTTGATGAATAGAATTAGAAAATGCACGTTGTCACACTTCTGTAGTGTTTCTCAAGTCCCAGAACGCGACCGCAAAACTATGTTGTACACGTAGGCCTAAGCATCGGAGGCTAATAATAATCGCATAGTAGTGGTACGTCAAATAGTGGAGACAACCGGAAGAAGTTTGATCTCCAAAATTTGACAGACTTATCATAAATCTTTCTAGGTTTTACGGGTGGACTTGGTTTTCACGCAACGTAGGCACACAATTTTCGTCTGCCCCGATGTTGCTACGAGATCGTCCGACAAACGAATAGCGTAAAGGACACGGCCCTGAGAAGACGACAATATTCGTATGCCGCATTTTAACATCGTGAATTTTTTACCATGAATATTTCACGTGATATAATGAGACTTTTGCCACATCTGACGACGATGGATATGGTAGTTATATCGCGGATACCATTAATGGCCACTGTTTTCATCAGTAGTTTTTGCTTTCGTTATGTTCTTATAGGCCCACTCCCACCAATTACTCACGATAACCTCAATAGGTAAAAATACCCTAATCCAATATATCATCCCCGAACCAATTATCTTTAAAATAATATAATTTAACTATTTAAACCCAAAAAAAGCTTTTCGCTTTTTATAAAAGTTTAGTGAGTGTGTAGTGTTCTCTCTTTCATAGCAAGTTTAGTGATACCACCACCTTAATTGTGAACAAAATATTAATCTTCCCAAAAATTTCCCGTAACCCAAAAATTTCGGGGGGTATATATCTCGATTTCCCCCCTTGGGTACGCCCCTGCCCCCCCAAATACGTGTTTATTAACACCTCTGACTATGAGATTATTAACACTTTGTTAAAAATTTTACTTAAGGGGCCATCCATAAATTACGTAACGCTAATATCGGCTTTATCAGAAACCCCTCCCCCCTTTTAACGGACTAGTAACACTGGCAGTAAACCTCCTCAAAAGTTACGTAACACTGTACTATCACCCCCCCCCCACAAAAAGTCAAAACTTTGTACTTTGAAGATAATTTGAATTTGTTGGAATAATTTATGGAATTAATTATTAAGATTTAATAGGTGCTTAACGTTGCGTTGAAGCCCCCCTCTCCCCTTTGTAACGGTACATAATGCTGACGAAACCCCCCCTCCTCCCTAAAGGGCGTTAAGAATTTATGGACGGTCCCTAATTTAATGATTAAATAATTTGTTCATTTTTTAAATAGGACTAAGGCAGGCTAAATGAACTCCAACATTGTTATGATTGTACGTTTAGTTGAGACTACAGTAATGTGGTATAGTCCAAATAAGTATTGAATGCCAGATAGGAGTCAAACGGATCAATCACTTACTCGATGGTCTTGGTAATAATAACATTATTTCAATCCATACACACAGGAAATAAGCGCTAATTTCATAATAAACGTTGTTTTCGTCATAAATAATATTTTCCAAACCCAAATTATGGCGGCAAACATGGCCATCTCTAGTAATAGAGATGGCTATGCGGCAAATCGTGACGCGCTGCCAACCTAACAACTTAAAATGTCTCCTACTATTAATATTGAACAAAAAAATGAAGCTTGAATTAAGTGTACATAAGCAACAATTATATAGAAATAAAAAAAGCTTCGTCTTCGAGAATATTGTATACAACGGCTTTTCCAACATTGGGTCAAAAAACATTTCATATACACAAGAATGAATTTTAGTAAAACCTTGTTTGAAATTAAAAAAAAAAATTCGGAGCTCTCGGGGGGGGGGCATGGCCCCCATGGCCCCCCCCTGAAGCCGCCCCTGGTATATACCGGAAATAGACTTTGAGTGGAGGTAGAAGCAATAATCGCAAATCAAGCCGGTCTGGATAAGGATTAGTGTGTTTAAGTTTGCAGTTAAAACATTTTACAAAGGTTCGAATTTTCAAAACAA
The DNA here is from genome assembly GCA_035578135.1 of Flexamia atlantica. Taxonomy (NCBI): domain Eukaryota; kingdom Metazoa; phylum Arthropoda; class Insecta; order Hemiptera; family Cicadellidae; genus Flexamia; species Flexamia atlantica. Next base: position 13,040,930 of record JAQJVK010000014.1, read on the forward strand.
TGAAAAAATGGAACAAAAAAGGGGGTGGTTGTGTTTGGACGAATTACTCTGCCTGACGCATAGTTCGCGTGAGCCAGTCTCGGTAGACTCGCTCTCCAGTGCCTGGGTCGAAACCTCCGCTCCGTATGGGAGGACGATCTCCGTACTGCTGAACGCCGAGGACAAACCGCGAACTCGTATCACTCGTTGGCCGAGAGCATAACCACGCTGTCTCAGTTTTGCCTGCTCTTGCTTCCCCGCCGCAATCAAAGAAGCGACCGACGTGGTCAGCAAAGCCAACGAGGCGAGTCTCATCGGGTATGTCTAGCACTAGAAAGTTCTCGCAGTTCGTGATCCAGATATGGGGTCCGAGAATAAGTGATGGAACAAACGACTGATTTCAACCATCAGTTGGTTCATCCGATGGTTTTTCTGACAACCGGTAGTTTTCAGATGGATGATTCATCCGATGGTTTTCTTATGTAGAGAGGTGGGGAGCGCATTGGCCCACGCTGCTGCAGATGGGAGGAAATATCCGTCTTGTGGATGGATGGATAAACCATCTGTTCGCGAACTTGATTAAGATGGATGGTTTTCATTGGTAATGTGGCGTACCTATTTCGAAAAAATAGATTTTGTAGAGCGCTGAGCAGATGATTCACCTGCAAATTAAATGTAATAATAAACTTGTTTAGTATCCTTAACATTTTGTATTTAGGTAGAGGTAATTAAATGAGGTAAAAGGTTAACCTTTTGGTGGAAATACCCTAATTTCCTCACATACATTAAAGAACAACTTCAGGAATTAAATAACTAACTCGTACTTTGCAAACGAATGAAAGTACAGGACAAATTGTTTTACAACTGAATGTCAACGTAGAACGGATGGTTTTGATATAGAAAGATGGTGCCGTTCAGATGATTCGCTTATAAATGAGTGAATGGTTCATCCGAATGAAAATAAAGTAACCATCGGATGAACCGATTGGCGCGCAACAACCGGATGAATCGTTTGGTTTTGCGAATGGATCCCATCACTTTTGAGATTGTACCCCTGCGCAGGCCCACAAGTGATGGGACTGACCTTTGGCCCTGTCGTACAACAGAACGCGATCTGACAAATATAAAAGCGACTCCTTCAAATTATGTGTTTCTGAATACGAAATGCATTTGCATTTTACTTTTATAAGGGCATTTCACTCGTAAACCCGCTAAAATCTCGTTTTGCGGTGATTTTAATTTTTTAATTTCTCGGATGAACCGGTCCGGATAATCCGAGGTGAAGTGTATACTTCTATCATACGCAGGAGGCAGGGGGGGACGGAGAGGAAAGCATTTTTTACGTCGAGCGTGACAAGGAAGGTCGCAAGAAGGCGCATTTACTGGTTGTGATTCTACCCCCTCCACGAGTTTCCCCTGCAGGGATTCAGCTGTTGCTTGTCACTGTATATGGTATCCTCCGATTGAGGCTTTCTTCTTTATCCGATAGGTTATTACATCCTAGGGTGAAAACCGGGCCTCCAAGTGACGTCGCACAATCTGGCTTTGCAAGCCGCAGGGAATCAGGGATCTGTATGATATACAGGGTGTTCAAAATACAGTATGTGGGGAAATAATTTGCGTAGTGATTCCATGGGTCAAAATAAGCAAAAAAGTTTATGTATGCATAGGTCCAAAGGTGCTTCGATTCCCGTCTTTGTGCCTTTTTATGATTTTTACATTATTTAATCATATCTCACGAACCACTTAACGTATAAACTTCCAACTTGTTATATGTATAACCACTATTAAGAACTATTTTCGTAAGAAGTATCAAATTTCTACTTTGTACCATTTCAAAATGGCGGCTGTTTTTTGTTTTCAAAGCTAAATATCTTAAAAACCGTAAATTTAAAAAAAGTTTACAAGAGATTAAAAAGTTGAGAAATGTAATCTAAATTAACGATTACGTTTAGATTATAACAATCGGACAACTAATAATGGAGAAATTTAAAATTTTCCGATAAAAACTTGCAATTTTCAGAGGAACCAAGTTTTTATGCAGAAAAGTTAACATTTCTCCGTTATTAGTAGTCCGATTATCATAATCACAATATCAGCATTAAATGGCTTAAATTTTGCAGCTTTTTTGTTTTTGTATAATTTTTCAAAAATTTACGGTTTTTAAGACTTTTAGCTTTGAAAACAAAAAATAGTCGCCATTTTGAAATAGTAGAAAGTAGAAATTTGATACTTGTTACAAAAATCCTATCCTATTTTCCTACACTCTAAAACAAGTAAAATTTGTACGGGCAAAATTTTTATTCCGTCCTAGGATTTTTGATTTTTTTGTTTAATGTGGTGTTTTAGACCTCCAGAAATCGATTGGAACTGGTCTCAGGTCTGGGAAAAATCCGGTTTCCGCCCTACAGCACTTTTAAGTGCTCATTCAAAGTGCCCATCGTCATGGGCATTTTCTTAGCTGCAATTAAAACTAGAACTGCCGATTCAAATTGTTTTTATTTACATACAGGTTAGAAAAATTATTTTATTTGTAAATAACTAATTTATAATTGTTTAAAGGTTATTTTGAATGAATTGTTTGAAGGGATATTTATTCTATATATAGTTTGGTTTGATTTTGTACGGGTTAATGTTAAATGTTTTCAAGGGTAATTTTAAGAATTCAAAAGTGAAAGTGATGTGTGTCTACACGGGAAATACGAATGCAAGCCGTCAAGTTTCCCAAAAGAACATGCGCTGCTGTTCACCCACCAACATAGATTTTCCAAATACTTTTTGGCTGGCATACGAAAGCTCGACGCCATCTTCGCGTTTGTATCGCTCAGTGTTAAAGACGACCGAACTAACAACACCAGATGCATCGACTGTTTCACCGCCGAGGCCAGATCTATTACCGAATGAAAATGGCCGCTCGGCCGACGCAAGATGCACAAGGAGAGTACGGACGACCGTGCCACGGGCAGATGATTTTTCTCGACCCTACCGATACCTCTTCAAACGAATTTCTGCTAACGCCGACATGAACCTAGAATTGATACAGTTACTCGAGGGAATCCTGCGGGAGAGTAACTAATCTGCCCAAGCGTTCATGATGGTACACGAAGTCATATAAGAAAAAAGAGCTCGAGCCGCCGGGTGACACTGAATAAGGAATCCAGTCACCGAAAGTCAATTTGGTTCTCGCACCACAGGCGAGAACCCAAACTGTTACAACGTTACAACGTCGAATGAAAAAAACAGCCGTTATCACGCTCAACGCCGACCAGACCTACCCGGATTTCGACCGTGTCGTGAAAGAACTAGGAAAACAACTGTTCACCATGAGCAATACAGGCAACCGCATCGAGCCATTCTGATATGCTCTCTTTTACCCACAAGGAGACTTGGCGTTTCCGACCAACATAGTGCCTACTGCTTCCAACCGTCGCAAGACCGCTGGACTCCAACGAAGCGACAGAAAATATGACCAACTTCAACGACACTTCCCTTCTATGCATTTATCACAACAGTACGTCGACGATATGTTTATCAGTGTTGAAAGAGACCGATTTAACTCACTTTTGCTGGAACAGAACAAGCTGAAGGCGCGGCTCTACTAAGGCGTTGATACCATGCTCACACAGTGTTATAAGTGCTCATGTTATAGTTATGGAAATTTTAACTAAAACAGCTGAACCAGCCGGTTGCTTTTAATTAATTCGAAAAGGCCTACAAAAATAGTTCTTAATTATGGTTATGCATATATCAATTTTGAAGTTTATACGTTATGTGGTTTGTGAAATATGATTAGATATATAAAAATCATAAACAGACACACAGACGGAAAACGAAGCACTTTAGGACCTATGTTTACATAAACATCTTTTTTGCTTATTTTGACGCAAGGAATCACTACCTAAATGATTGCCCCACATTTTTTGAACTCCCTGTATATATTTTTCTATGGACCTTGCGATGCACTTACATTGGGCAGCACATTCGGAGTGAGCCCCGCCCCTCGCAGTATAAGAATCAACGTGACATTGATGACAACAGCCCGTGTTACGGTGATTGTCATATTGTAAGGGGCAAAATGCAGTATACAAGATTAAGGTATTATCTATATTATTCCGAACCACGATTTACTTACCGCACACTCTCGCGCATGACAGGTCTGTATATTTCTTTTGTGTACACGCTTTCCAACAAGGATTCTCTGAACATACGAGCCCTCTCACCTTGGTCCCCATCACATCATCTGAAACACAAACCACTTTAATACCGTTTTGCGTTTTTCAAATTTGTCATTTTGACTGCGGAAATTTTTGAAGTTCGTATATAAAAACTGTTCAAGTGTTTACTTTTAAGGGTTCAACTAATTATTTGTTAGGTGAATTTTAATTTCCACAATTGAATTATAATGTAGTATTGTGGGTCGGAGGATAAGTCTGTTCCAAAAAATAAACTATTTCACCAAATAACGAGACTATTTATGCTTAGCGAGTAATCCAATCTTCAGTGTGATTGGAAAACATGTCGGTAAATGAAGTTTCCAAATTTCTAGCCAAATATTTTGTTTTGCAGTTTTTGATATTTTTTTTTATTGTGATAGTACATTTTTATAAATATACAAAAAATAACAATCATAATTAAAATAATCAAAATTTCTTAAAAATCCCCCTTTTCAGTTTAGTTATAGCTACCACATAGTTAAGATTAAACTCTTGTAGTGCCTAGAACCAAAAGTGCCTTTGGATACATTTTGAAACGGATTATGTATAAATCCGCTTAGTTCATTTCCGAACTTGCTGTTTATAAGAAACAAAAAATACAGTTGCTCAAATAGCATTATCCCTATAAAACAGGAAAAAAAGGTTTGCGGGATATTATAGATTATCACCTTTAAGCTAAAACCAAGAGACATACAATTAAAAAAATGTAATGACATCAAAGAAATTCTTGTTAAAAAAACTACGGCTTAAACTTTACCTGATCAAACAGTGCGCAGGTTTGATGCAACAAGCATGTTAAACCTGGGTAATAAAAATTAAGTATTTATTAGATCTGAACTGGAATAAGCTATATACCAAGTGTTTCTTTGATATTACGTCTTATAGACATTTTTGTAATTTTAGGTCTTCTCAACCTAGAGTTTTCATTCAAGTCTAGTTAGGCTATTGATATATTCTTTCTAAAACATAGGAGCCTTTCAATAAAATGTTTTTGGATATAGAAGAAGGGAACAATGAACGCTGCAGAGGCTGCAAGATGTAAGATGAAAATCTATAATAAACCACTATTTGAAAGTTTTAAGTAAGAATAAAAAAATAAAACTCTAAATTTCAGTATTTTTGCTTTATTTTATTGCAATAATAAACATACTTACCTGCGAGCAGCACGAAAACCTGTGAACAAAAAAGTAAACTCTTACAAAGGATTATAACAGCTCATATGATGACAATAAATTTCCTAACACGTAAAAACCATCGCGTTTGAAATAAATTCGACGGCCTTTGGGGAGAAACAATGTACGCGACATTCTCCGAAACTTGAGCCCCTTGTTAATGAAATAAAACTAAACCAAAAGCACCAGTATGGATAACTGAAACCAATTTATTACTTACTGCAAAGAAAGCGACGAAAGCTGCAATGTTCATGTTGCGTTAAGGTAAGTATGATTTACTCTCAGGCCGTGGCCGTATTTGTACTACTGGCGACACACGTGATATTTACTGTTTTTGATCAACGACAGTCAGGTAATATGACATACACCTGTGAGTACATAGCAACGTCCGTTAAGTTATGTGACAACACGCTTGTGTGTACACGGGCGTCCGTTGAATTATATGACACACAGATACAATCGAACAGTCAAATTTTTGACACATGTTATTGTAAGAATTAAATATTGTCAAATACATTAGCAAACCCGACATCGCCAGAATATTAACAACTATGGAAAAGATTAAAAAAAAAAAAAACATTAGCGTTATCTACGGGGATGCCAATGTTTGTAATTCGCAAAACGTCGGCATACAAATCCCCAAAACGATCAAGTCAGTAAATAAAACCAACGCATTTTTTCTTGCTAATATTTTGTACCGGAATGTCCCGCCGGAGATAAGAAACCTGGGGGCTTCACGGAATGTGTACAAGAGGCGGGTCACTGCATGGCTTTTCGAGATAGGCGCACAAAACTCGGAACAACTACTGACTTCTATTTATGACACTGCTTGACTGACTTGACATTTGACTACCGTGCCCGTCTAAGTTGATCCGATTACGACAAACCATAGTTATAATTAATACAAATTTTAAAAAATCCCTTAAAAATGTTCTTTTACAGTTAAAACATTAACTTCGTAAATTATATCTCATTTCTTAATCATTTTTTTTTTCTGTCTTAAAATTGTTACTGCAGTCAGAAATCTCGTTTTATATTTATCGCTCTGTCTGTGCTGTCACCTAATAATATTTTTTTGCAAATATGTAATTAGTCTTTAGTTTCTAACTTTAATGTAAGTGGAAGTGGGTGCTAATAGTTTTTTTTTTTTTTGAGAAGACTCAGTTCTACGCACAGGTCATTGACCTATGTGGGACTTATTATTTCAAATAAACCCTTTAATGTATATATTTTATGTAATGTAAGGAAATAAAGAAATTTTTGATTTGATTTGAAGTAGGTGCCGCAGTCGCAGCAGACCTGCGGACTTAGCGGATTTCCGAACCATCTTTCTGGTTCATGAAAGTTTATCTGGAAGCCAAACGGGGAAGAAACTAACCAGCTCTAACTAGCTGGTCAGCAGAGATCTCTTTATTCTCCCCGAAGATTCTGCAGTGGAGGGACGCCATTCCACAACGCAAACGAAGACTACTTTAAATTGTACAATTTTAACACCATTGCAAATCTAGATGTTTTGTGTATAAAGAGGTGTTGATCCATTGATTGAACGATATGCTTTATATTTGTCAAATACCACTGACCTATATCATTGCACAGTTCAAACTACTTGACGTAGTACCTTGAAACTTTGCATGGACGTTCCTTTTGAGGCGTAAACTTCTGCAATACGAACGGTTTTTCTAAAATTCAAAATTTTAAGGTTATTTTTGGCGGGGTGTATGTTTTTCGTAATGGTTTTATGGTTGATATGATGTTTTTTTAGATGATACGTACTATATAAAAGTTAGCCATAGAATCGTAATAATATATTTTTGAGCCTATGAATCATAATCATTCGTCAGTGAGGCTACTCAAGTTTAAAAATTTGAAAAAATAAATTTTAAATTTAAAAATTTATGTTTCTTATATGGAAGTACAGAAAATTTAATAAACTTTTATGTGAAACCATATTTTAAGTCTTAATTTACTTAAAAATAATCTTACACATTTTCCCCTGAAATGCTACAAGGTATTTTTTTATTTTGCGATGTAATTTTTCAAAAGCCATAATAAATGGATTTTTATCAAGAGATGTTTTGTCCCCAGAATAAACTAGTGTCGAATTAATTTTCAGAGTCCCTGACATTCAATTTCATAAAAAAATATGTTTGCAGAAGTTTGAAAACTTGGAAAAATTATTGATTTTCCAGACATATTTCTAATGACAGTTAAATAGTAATCATTGATAGCTTTTTCTGGATATGAAGTTAATTTATTGTGAAAACGCATTTTTAAGTGCACAAATCACGCTTTGTTTCAAAATTTAACATGGTCTTATATGGGAAATAGAATTTTCATTTTTTGTGTGTCTGTAAGCACGATAACTCTCATAAATGTCGTCCGACCGTGACTATATTTGGTACAGACATGTAAAACTATATTCTCTCGGCCGAGTTCCTAAACCAACCACATCGACCTATCCTAAGTGGGGTAAAGACTCCATTTCACCCATTAAAAATGGGGGTTTTTAGGGAGTAATTCACAACCTACTAAGGTTTTCAACGAATCCCGAGGAGTATTCTTGAGGTTATCAAAACATTTAATAGGATTTTGGCATTTTTAACATTTATGTGAATATAAGTAAAAAAATCTTGCCTAATTATTTCGAAGAAATCTTTGATTTTTATGAAACTTATTTACTAATATTTGTTGACAGAGACTTTGTAAAACAAAAAATGAAATATTATTTCAATATATAAATATATCACTTATTTACATTTCTCTTTTTCGTAATATGGATTAATTTGTGGATAATTTGTATTTGGAAATTCGCTGATTACCCAGGTTTGCTGCGACGGGTGTATTTTTCATTTTACAAGCAAGCACAAGCAAGTAACACTTGCGCTCTTGTACGGAGTGACTTTTGAAATATTTGCTCAAATTGAGGGTTTAAAATCATTTCATTTATGTCAATTCAAGTAAGTTTTGTTTTTCTACTATTGTTTTCGACATTTTCTACAATTGTCAACACATACAGTACTCAATAGGCAGTGCAGCTGTTTTGCGAAACATATGTTCACTTTCGTCATTTAAACTGACTCGACTGTTTGAATTGTAGGTTAACTTTTTTCTCTTTGAGAAATATTTTATGCGATTCGCACTATTACAAAAAACAAATTTTACAAAGTACCTCGTATTTACATAAATATAAATTAAATATTTATAATTTATGTAAACAAGAATAATGAATGCATTAAAATGAATTTGTACCATTTGAAATGTATTTAGAAACTCATTGATGTATGCAAAGATCATTTTCAAAATTAGCCAAACCTATTTCTCGATTTGAAAATTGGTCGAATTATCGATCACTGGTGATATTTAGGTACGGAAAATATTTCGTGTAAAAGGTACTAAATAAAAATTAATATTTTACTACTTTATTCAATACAGGCGCTCCGCGAAGTTCATAAATTTACAACTTTTAACAGCGGAGTTAACAGTAGTTTGGGAAAAGACAATAACGTAACTAATATTAATTACCGGAATCTAACTTTCTCATAACGAGTTCAAAAATGTTGACTAGAGGTTCTCTTCAGAAATGTTTTGTCTGTGTTTCCACGCATAGTATTCTAAATAAAACTCGGAGAATAGAGTACTTAATTCGTAAATCGTACTTTTAGAAATATAACCCATAATCAAACTATATGAACTGGGTAGGTCGCCACTTCAAATAAAGTATCTAATGTATGAAACAAACTAACAATAGTATTTAATATGAACTTTGAAACCAGTGAGAATTTTTAAACTTGTACTAATGATGAATGAATGAATGAAAATAGGTTTATTCCAATTCCAATAGTTACAAAAATGTATATCATTGAACACGTGCAGCAAGCAATAAATACATACATAATAACTTATACTAATAACAATAGGACTTGTAATACTATCAATAGCATGCTAAATATATTAATTCTTATAATAATCTTTCGAGCCTACATTGGAACGGCCTACATGGACAGCAGCCTGTGCGTAGGCCTTGTAGTTGTTACCGATCACTAATATAATATGTTCATATGATTTAAACCTTATTTTACAGAAAGCTAAACTACATTTACTGGATTTTTTTGGAAATTAAGAGGAAAAAAGAAGCTGGTTTTGGAAAAAAACAAACAATGTGGATGACAGCTCGTGGTATTGTTTGTCATTTGTGGGATTTGAATGTCTTCATGGGGGGGGGGGGGGGGTTGTGTCATTGTCTTGGTCGGAAAGTAGTGGTCATGATGATGTTTTCGGTGCCCTCCACTCCTTCCGTATTTAATAACTCTTTTATTTGTGCTTTTAACTTTGACAAAGATGGTGATTTCAGTATGTCAAAATGCGGAAATCGTTGACGTATATTTCGATACAAAACATTTGAAACGTAAAAGGAATTGGTTGTTAAAATTGTTCTAGTTAGTTGTAAAGAAGCAATAAAAACATTTTGATTTAATGAAATAATTGGAATAATTTTTATTAAAAACTAACACGGCTTTTTACATGTCTACAGGTGCATGTCCCGGAAACCCCGCTTTCAGAGCGAGTCCAGCCGTGCTAGGTAATTTTATTTTTGAGCATGTACATTTATAAAGAAAAATAATCTCTTAGAAACCTCGGTAAAATCATGTTTTTAAAAGTTGAATTTGTTATTGAAATATGTTGGTACTATTGTAGGTAGGTACGTAGTGATACATCTGGGGCACACTTGGTTGAATCCAACATGGCTGCCATTGACGTCATAAAATTTTCATAAAAAAAGTCATAAAAATATATTTATATTTTGCCTAATAACAAAGCTCGAATCACTTCCGTTATGAATCTGTTTTGCTTATAAATATTTTCTCCTGTTTATAAGCTTTCATATTATACAATAATTAACTTGCTTTTCTCACATATTGCCCTGCTAATACAAGTAAAACATGTTTTACAGCGCCTGCCGCGGCCGCGCGCTACGCCACCACAGATTGTTCAACATGGGGTTTTAAGGAGAGGGGAAAATAAGGATAGGCTAAGCTGAATTTTTCACCATCGACTACTACCGTACAGGAAAGCTTCCAGCCAAAAGTCCCCTCCCCTACCCCTCTTGCTACTCCCCTACATCCAACCTCATATTTTCCAAGTCTAATAAATGCAGTATTTTGCTAAATAGTCCATGCGTCGAAAATGTAAAGAGGGGATGTTTTGGAACACAATTATTGCACTTTTCAGCTTTGTTTGGACTAGTTAGGAGGTGAATATATCAAAATTCCCCGTCCGTGGCCCTTGAGCGGTGGAGGGAGGGGGGAGGGAAGGTACCATTTTTAAGTTTTTCCTAAATATCTTGAAAACGATAAACTTTTAGTATTCCCTATTAAATTTGAAAATTTAAGAAAATTAAATTTCGTGTAGGCAAAATATATGATATGTCTACCTTGGTCCAACCATTAGCTAGGTAAGCACTAAATTTATTAATATTTAAACAATATCCCTTCAATAAGAAATACATGTAAATTTATGGGTAACATACATGCCCAATGGGGCAACGCTTTTTCACCTAAAGGGAAATGAACAGCATTCAGGAAATATTGTCAAAATTCCGCGTAATTTGATACTGTACCTCAATCATTAAAATTTGTCTAAAATAAAGGTGTTGGTGAGCTCACAAAAAACGTTATTTTCAAGGAGTTATTACAAAAACATAATAATTCCTTGAAAATAACTTTCTTGTAAGCTCTCAAACACCTTCATTTTGGACCAATTTTTTAATTGAGGTGTCAAGTTACCCGAAATTTCGTCAATGTTTCCTGAATGCTGTTCATTTTCCTTGTAGTGAAGATTAGCATAGGTGAAAAAAGCATTGCGTCAATGGGCATGTATGTTACCCATAAATTTACATGTATTTCTTTTGGAAAGGATATTTGTTTAAATATTAGTAAAATAGTGCTTACCTAGCAAATGGTTGGACCGAAATAGACATATTATATACTTTTCTTACACGATATTTAATTTTCTTTAATTTTTAAATTTAATAGGGAATACTAAAAGTTGGTCGTTTTCAAGCTGTTTAGGAAAAACCAAAAATGGTACCTTCAGAACCTCCACCCTCCCCCCGCTCAAGGGCTACGGACGGGGACTTTTGATATGTTCACCTCCTAACTAGTCCAAACAAAGCTGCAAAGTCAAAAATTGTGTTCCAAAAAATTCCCTTTGTACCTTTTCGTTGTCTGGACTGTTTAGCAAAATACTGCATTTATTAGACACTGCAATCAATAGACTTGGAAAATATGGGGTTGGCAGTAGGGGGGAAGCAAGAGGGGTAGGCGTGGGGACTTTTGGCTAGAAGCTTGTCCATACGGTAGAAGTCGATGGTGAAAAATTCAGCTGTTTCTTATTTTCCCCTCCCCGTAAAACCCCAGGTTGAATAAGCTTCGGGGGCGTAACGCGCGGCCGCGGCAGGCGCTGTAAAACACGTTTTACTTGTACTAGGGGGCCCATGCGCAAATTGCGCATTTTAATTATTATTTGTTTATGTGAGAAAATCAAGGAGAAAATATTTAGTGCAAAAGAGATTCATAACAGAAGTAATTTGAGCCTTGTAATTAGGCAAAATATAAATATCCTTTATTCAAAATAAAGGAAAATGTTTTTTCCAAATTAAACAGGAAAATAGACGTAGAAGGAGTATTTAATCGTAAAACACTAAATAACATTTTTTAGATTGTTGTATGAGCAATTCGAAAACAACAAAATATAAGAGATATCTTAAATAGTTTCTAAGATATAAGCAGTTTAGCAAAACACTGCAATCAACAGACTTGGAAAATATGGGGGGGCTGTAGGGGGGGAAGCAAGGGGGTAAGGGGTGGGGACTTTTGGCTAGAAGTTTGTCTATACGGTAGTAGACGATGGTGAAAAATTCAGCTTTTTCCTATTTTCCCCTCTCCTTAAAACCCCAGGTTGAATGAACCTCAATGGCGTGGCGAGCGGCCGCGTCAGGCACTGTGCTAAAACATGTTTTACTTGTATCAGCAAGGCAATATGTGAGAAAAGTAAGTATAATATAATTTTAAAGCTTATACACAGGAGAATATGATCAGTACAAAACAGATTAATAACAGAAGTTATTTGAGCCTTGTTAATTGGCAAAATATAAATATATTTGGTTCAAAATGAAGGAAAATGTTGTTTTTTCAAAATTAATCAGGAAAATAGACGTAGAAGGAGTGAGTTAATCGTAAAACACTAAATGACATTATTTTTAGATTAGTTTATGAGAAATCCGAAAACGTCAAAATATAAGAGATATCTCAAATATTTTATGAGATATAAGCAGTTAAGCGAAACACTGCCATCAATAGACTTGGAAGATATGGGGGGGGGGAAGCAAGAGGGGTAGGGGTGGGGACTTTTGGCTAGAAGCTTGTCTATATGGTAGTAGTCGATGGGAAAAAATCAGCCTTCTCCTAATTTTTTCCCCTAAAATTCCCAGATCGACTGGACTAGTTATGCTGTGATTAACAAATTATGTGGTGATGAACAGTTTGATTGTTCTCGGCGAATCGATTCATATGAATCACTCAGTTTTAAGGAATCGAAATTCGAATCTGTTCTTTGATTCATTGAACACGATGAAATCATTTTAATTTATCTGTGTAACAGTGTATTATTTTCAGTACGAGTTTCCATCATTTAAGTAACTGTTTTAACAGTTAGTTCACAGGTAATAACTCCTCAAAAAACACATTTGAGGCGTTTCAATGGAACACTTTTCCTACTTATGTTATTGAAACCACAAAACAAGATACAAAACAATTATCACCCTACAAAAAAAACCAAACGTTTTGTGTGTGTGTGATGGCTGTTTTGCCGGCGTTCAGGGAGCCTTTTAAATTTTTCAACGTGCAAAATCGTTCGTTTTTGTGGCGTTTATGCTGGCAAAAAGGGTTTATGCTCATGGGCGATGATATTAAAAAATAAGTGAAAACAAACTTAGGCTGGATTACATATTATTTTCTTTTTTGATTTATTGCTAAACGTGTAATTTGCAGCTTGGCTTATTTAGCGAATTAGACAAAAAATAACATTTGAAATACAAGCAAACATCCTGAGACTGATGTCAATCAATCAATCAATCAATCAATCATTTATTGTCATCCGACTGTAAACAGCATTGACAAACGTCACAAAATAAATGTTCACAGAACATTAAATACAAAGAATTAGTACAATAGAATATAAAGAAAAGAAAAGATAAATGCGGTAACTAAAACTAACTTGTATCATTTAAATAATCAGATACACTGTAAAACTCCTTCCTAATCAAAAAGGTCCTCAGAAGCCTTTTAAAGGTGACCGGATCAGTAACAGATCTTAGGTGGGATGGGAGGGGTAGCGGATTTGTACCCCCCGGATTTGTACCCCCCACAAAAAACGCTACGTCATTTTGACGTCACAGGAGGCGGGGCCTAAATCGCTCGAGAAACAGCCCGCGACTGGAAATGTACCCCCCAATACATTATTAAATCATCAACACCTAAATGGTTTGCAATTAAGTTATTTCCCTTAAGTCTGACCCCGGAATTGTCCCCCCCGGATTTGTACCCCCCGTGGTCATATTCTTAAGTTCGACCCCGGATTTGTACCCCCCGGATTTGTACCCCCCGTCGCCAAATCCTCAAGTCCTACCCCGGATTTGTACCCCCCGTCACCAAATATTCAAGTACTACCCCGGATTCGTACCCCCGATTGAGTTAGGACGAAATGAATGGCTCAAAACCTCCTCCGTGAAATTTTACATATATTTACACCAAGTTTCATGGCAAACAGTCCAACGGAATACGAGACCATAAATGTGAAACATAATACATTCAAACTAACAATTTTTTTTATGAATTTAGATATTCAAAACAATATTTTATCCAATACTTTCATCACGTATTATTGACAGATTTTCTAGCCTACTTAATGATGAATAAGACTACACAATATAATAATAATAAGACATATTCGTAGAATAATATTAGGCAATAATTTAACGAACAGCCGTTGATTTACGAGAACTAATTAAAAAAGTCAACAACAAAAACAACGAATATTGACCCGGTTTTCTTCCATAGTCGGTCAAACTGGATTTGAGCACAGGGGGTACATTCCGGGGGGTACAAATCCGGGGGGTACAAATCCGGGGGGTACAAATCCGGGGGGTACAAATCCGGGGTAAGACTTAAGGGTATGGCCACGGGGGGTACAAATCCGGGGTAGGACGTGAAGATTTGGTGACGGGGGGAGTAGTAGTGAAACAGGAATTCAAAAACATGAGGGGTGCGAGGGGTGCGACCCTATTCCAGGACATCTTCGATCCCATTTCAGGACGTCCCATTTTAGGACAAGTTCCGTCCCAAATCAGGACATTTAGGTGTGATCCTATTCCAGGACGCCTTCCATCCCACTCTAGGACGTCCCATTCCAGGACAAGTTCCGTCCCAAATCAGGACATTTAGGTGTGATCCTATTTCATGACGCTTTGGATCCCATTTCAGGACGTCCCATTCCAGGACAAGTTCCGTCCCAAATCAGAACATTTGACCCAACACCATAACAAGTCCACACTTATAAAAAAATAAAATAATTAAATAAATTGCATTTTTTATACCCTAAGCCTCTTAGCCTCTTTAACATATATGTCCTAACAGACCTTGACAAAAAAAATCAATTTATAACGCTTTAAAACATAATTAACATTTCTTACGGGTAATTTTATCTCCCTCAAACGTCCAACAATCCTCTAGATTAACTTTAATTCCTATAGTATCACCGATATTATCCAAAACATCCAACTCACCAATGTCCATTAAAGCATCAAACACAAACTCGTCACTCCCTAAAATTCTAACTGACTTCGGATCATTAGGGTCAAATTTAGTTCCATCAGCTGTAATAACCTCCCCGATCGACTTGGAAATAGCAGCCTCGTGAATCGCATGCAATTCTTTTAAATACTCTTCATCCACAAGGTTCTTTTTACCTACTTCTTCCGGACGCCTTCTTATTAACTTACGTTCAAAACATGTTGTTGGATTCGTCCGCAAGTACAAGGTAATATCTTTAACACCGCCCTCATCAAATGCAGTCTTACGCGGATCGACATACTTATTACTTAGATCCGTTAAAATTTGAACCTCAGCGGGCGTCATAAACTTTTTGTAATGTTCATTAAAAACATGTCTTACAGTGAACGCAGAGCGCTCTTTAATCACGATATAACCCTTCTTCGCATATTCAACGGCTCTCTTATCGCACTCCGTCATATACATTAACGCGTTAGCTTGAAAAGTAAATGCCCATCTCTCGATATCTTTATACAAGAGGTCTAATAAATTCGTACCGTGAAAATCCCGCCATGCGCCGACTGGCTCTTGTATGTGTACGGTTTTAAACCCTAGGTTTTTAAACCGATCAAACAAGCCTGTGGCAAAAGTAGTTTTACCCGCACCGATATTTCCTTCCAGAGTAATAATCATGTTATGAGACTCCATTTTATTCATCTATATAGTATATCATTTAAATTCCAACCGAGTTTTTTATTAAACCGATTTGCAGAAATATATTTCAGACGTAAAAAAAAATAAAAAAATAAAAAATAAATTAAATAATTAAAATCATCGTATGTAATTAAAAATTCATTACACACCGGTCGAACCGAATCCATTACTTCCGCGTTCCGTATTCCGCATATCGATTCCACCGTCTACCGGCACATCGTTTCTATAAACCTCCAATATTAACTGAGCGATTCGATCACCTCTTTTAACGATGAAATCATCATCCGAATGGTTAAACAACAACACACGCAAATCGCCTGTATAATCAAAGTCTATCATGCCGGCGCCCACGTCGATGAAATGCTTAGCAGCTAAGCCACTTCGAGGTGCTACTCTACCGTAACATCCGCGGGGAAATTGAAAAGACAAGTCCGTCTTTATCAACTGTTTACCGCGACCGGGTACTACATAGTCATAAGCGCTTTTCAAATCGCAACCGGCCGCGTCCGGTGAACCTCTGACGGGTGGTGAGGCGAACTCTGACAATTTGAAATATTTAAAAGTGACAGACTCCATTTTTGTTACCTATATATTACATTCGCTTATATTCGCACTACATAAATTATTAAGCTGTTGTGCAAAAATACATTTCAGGAACGAGAAAAAAAAATTAAATGATAAGTAAAATAACAAGTATAATCAAATAATGATAACGAATATTCAATCTCTCACAAACTTGATATCGTGTTTAAACTTATCATTCAACAATGGGATCTTTCCATGGTACACCACATACAACGGTTGGTCCAATTTCAATAGCGCGTTTATATTTTTCGTAGTCATTCTCTCGTTCCAACTCTCGGGTAGTTGAAACCGCACATCATCACATGTAACCAAAACTCTAAGACCATAAGCATAATGAATTCTTTCTATGCTATTGACCAAATATTTTTTATCGATTTCTAAATCACTTATCTTCGCGAAAGAATTACCGTTCACTTCGTCGAGGATATCTTTATAATAATCCTTTTCCATTTCCATCTTTCTTCCGTCTATATATAAAAATATATTTTCATAGTCGAATAAAAAATTGAGAGCGTTTCAAAAGATGTAATAAATCATCGCTTTTGACGAAAACTAATTCATATTTAATTCCGACTCATCGACTAGTTTTAAATAAATGATATAATCGGGCAGAGCGTTTTGCAGGGGAACGTAGTTTTCATCCGTCAGATAAATGTTGATTTCTCTTATCGTCTGCGTGTTAGGTTTGAGCGGTATGTAATTTAAAACGGACGGTTTCTCGTAAATTTTATCTCTGTGTTCTCGCGGACTCAAGTGATACAACAACGAGGAGAAATCGTGTCTGTGCCGATGCTCCGCGTGATTGACATACGAATGTTCGACTAAATCGCAATGCACTTCGATCATGTGGAACGGTCTGATTTGTAATTTACTTTCCTCCTCATATATTGATAAAATCTTGTTCGCTGTAAACTGTAATTCGAATAAGGTTTCATCTTTTTTCAATTCATCAAATCCGAGAAACCGTCGCAGCTCGTTGTTTATATGGAACTTGACTGGAGATTTGATACATATCTTAGACTGTGGGTCTCGAAAAATCTTAAACTTTTCCACATCTATCGCCGGTGTAAACTTATTAATCCTCATGAATTCCCTGATTTCTCTCTGCATAGTTTTCAAATCCCAAAACTCCACATCAAAAGTTAGTGTAGGATGACCCTCCCCCACAGCAAAAGTAATTGAAGCCTCCTCGTTCAAGTTATAAAAATAGTTATGAAATGAAAACCCCGTGAGCGCTAGATAATAACGCACGTCCTCTTTCAAGTGTATGGGGTTTTCGAGCTTCAATTGCAAATGCGGACTCTGACCCGTCAATCTGAAATACACCATTTCTCTATATATACTTTTTTAAATTGCGGTTAAGATTATTTATTAAGAGCGAGGGAGAAAAAAAATAAAATTATTCGAACCATCTCAAAAATGTGTATTTATCGTTTTGTAAAGCACGTTCTATCGTATTGAAATCTTGTCCTCTGGAAAAACAACGCAATACCTCCAAACATAAATGACCGCATATCGGGGGATCGTCATAATTTTGATATCTCATATGACTATAAAAAATACCTTTAGTCATGTTTAGATATTTCTCCAATTCTAAAGGTGGAGGCGCCTCACCGAACGAATCGAAATATATGACATAATTACCTTTTTTCGTATAACAAGTCCAATGCGTGCCGCCCGACTCCAGATCACCTAGATTAATAATAGCACACTCGTTTTTGCGCGGCTTGTCGGGTAAACACTCTCGCATAAAAACACCACGGAAATTGTTGATTTTCAACTTGTTGGCCCATGTCTCCAGTTCGGACATGGACAGCGGAACTAGTTTTTTTTATCCTCTCTAATATCTTTAAGAGTCTTATGCAATTTTCTGCTTACACGTTTCTCCAGACCGGCTCCGGTTTTATCTTTATTAATCAATTCGTCCAGTTCATTGTCTATTAAATTTTTCAACCACGGCACGAAATCATTCTTCAACACAGGCGCCACTTTATTCTTTATCAGAGGTGAGGCGAATTTCTTAAAATACGGAATATTGTTTTCAGCCAGTTCTAAAACTTCCTTCAGAAGACCTCCATCGATCATTTCCTTCAACTGCGAATAATCAAAAATCAACCGTGTCCCTCTATCGTTTTTCAACGCTTTTTCCACTTGTTTGTTTTGATCACCATCGAGTGACACTTCGGTATTACCATTTTTTAATTGATCTTTTGTTAAAGTAAGCACTGCGCGTTTAAGCTTCTTATGAGCTATCCGCAGCTTATTCAGTTGACCTTTAGTCAAATTTATTTTCCTCTTGTGATTCCCCATTATCTATGTATAAAAATTAATATTTTGAATTCATATAAAAAATTAAAACTTGCCAAATGATTGATATTTTTTTCTATCGAACGAAAATTTAATTTCATTAATATAAGAGATGAATTCTTACTGTCGCACGTGTAAAACACAGACCGCGTCAGAGAACATGAAAATTGTGAAAACGAAAAATAAAAGATGGTCGGCGAGTTCCGATTGCGCGGTCTGCGGCGGCGTTAAAAACTCGTTTATCAAAGAGCCGCCCGAAGTGGTGGAGGCGAAAGAACTGCACAAACCGGTAGTGAAAAAATTTATAAAACGCAGGATAATCATGAAAGGTCTGGATAATCTGTGGGCCGCGGATCTGCTCATCATGAAACAATTCGCCAGAGAGAACAACTGGTACAAATACATCTTAAACGTGATAGACTGTTTTAGCAAATTCGTCTGGTCCGAACCGTTGAAGAAAAAAGACGGCGCAGTAGTGACGGCCGCTTTTGAGAGGATAATAGAGAGAGCGAAAAAGGACGGTCACACTACGCCCGAACTGCTGCACACGGATAAGGGGACAGAGTTTAAAAATAAACCTTTTAACGACATGCTCAAAAAACACGGCATAAAAATGTACCATACGGAGAGCGAGGAAAAGTCGGCGATAATCGAGAGATACCACAGGACGTTAAACGATAAATTCAGAGTCAAATTCCAAGTGAGAAACTCGCACAAATGGTACGACGTCTTACAAGAGCTCACCGACGAATACAACAAACACGATTACCACAGCACGATAAAAATGCGTCCGGCCGATGTCAATAAGAGCAACGAGTCCGATCTGTTGAAAATGTATCAGGAGCTCGAAAGTGAAGTGCCGCGTAAAAAACCGAAATTCGACGTCGGAGACAGAGTCCGTATAACAGCGAGTAAAGTCGTATTTAGAAATAAATATAAACAAAACTGGACTAGCGAAATTTTTGTAATCGCGCAAGTTTTAAACACCAAACCCGTCACGTACAAAATCGAGGCTCTAGACGGTGAAGAAGTAATCGGTGGTTTTTACGAGAGGGAACTGCAAAAGACGGAGTTTTGATTATTTAAAAAAAACACTTAAAAATATAGACCCCTTAAAACTACAGGTCCTCGTAATTGTTTATTTTTAGACCCGTGGTTTTGTAATATAAGCCTTACTAAGCTTTTATCGCTCGAAAACGGTTGGGACACAAATCGTGTCCCACCCTGTTTTAGGAGGTCCCACCCCCTAAAACGGGGTGGGACCCAAATTGGGTCCCACCTAAATCAGTCCAAAAATGTTGATTTTTCATTAGCTTTCAAACCCGTCTGCTGTAGATGGTTTAATTTTTCATTACCACCTAACCCCACCTGCACGTCCTAATTTGGGGCTGTTATTCATAATATCAACTTATCCTAGTTTAGGACTTAACACATCCTAATTTAGGACCGTTATTTATAATATCAACTTATCCTAATTTAGGACTTAACCGTAAAAGCAAATGTATAAAAATTCACGATGACGATTTCGACCTGATTAACCTCGTTAAAAAACATTGTCGGAAGTGATGTTGTGGTGAAATAAATACGTTTCCGATCGTACGAACTATATAATTTATTTTTTTATTTTTTTCGATCGTAATAAAACATTAACATTCGATCGGTTGTTTTTTCTATAGTAGGTACGAAATGAATAACAATAATAATATGGATATTGCGAGTGATGAGATTTCCGACGAAAGTTCTTCATCGTCTTATAATTCTGATGTGTCCAACACAGATGAGGATTACATGGACGATATCGCGAGTAAATTCATTTTTAAAAATCAAAAGGTTACAGTGATTTTCGATGATAACGATAACTCGTGGTTTAAGGGTAAAGATGTGGCCGAAATATTAGGATATTCCAATCTGAAGAAGGTCTTACAAACGCACGTTAACGATCGTTATAAGAGAAATCTGGCCGATTTAGTTGGGCCCCAATTCGGGTCCCACCCCTTATCACATAATAAAAGCTTAGAAGTATACATATCCGAGCCCGGATTATACGAATTAATATTTTCATCGAGGTTACCATCGGCGAATGACTTTAAACGTTGGGTCTTCGAAGACGTTTTGCCTTCCATCCGTAAATACGGTGAGTACAAACTCAAAAATAAAATTGTAACGCTCATGGAATCGATCGATCATATGGAAAATGAAAATCGTCGTTTAAACAATACGATACAAAACATGAAACCTAAAGTAGCTTGTATGCCTCAAAAATCGAACCTAAGACACATCTTTGCCGTATTTAAACGATATTCTTATGCAGACGGTATTTATACATACTACTGTGTAAGAACTGAAGATCGGTATTTTTCTACGGTTTAAAAAGAAAATCGATGAAGGTTATTTACTTTTGTTTTACAAAGATGAAGTGCCGAACAGTATAAACGTTTTGAACTGCGTAAAAGATATCATGAGATACCGCAATATATCCTATAAATCACGCAATAATGTTGTAATCACGCCGTATAATTTCATAGAATTAGTAGAAGAATTCTTCAAAGATTTGAGAAAATAAATAGTAAACATTTTCCCATCCTAATAAATTCTTATTTCTCGTAATTTATTTTATTTCTTTTCTTAACCGGTGCATTATTTTTTTCCTCATAGAGAGTGATGGATATCGTCCCGTATTACGAAGAGAAGATCGAAGATAACCTTCTACCCCGACCATTACGTTGTCTGATAGTAGGCTCCTCGGGCTGTGGAAAAACAAACTTGTTGTTGAATTTTATTTATAATCCGCGCGGTCTCGTGTTTAGAAATTTATACGTGTTCAGTAAGTCTATAGAACAGCCGGCTTATGTAGAATTACGCGAAAAGTACATAGATGCTGAAAACAAGTTGAATAAGAAGATAGCATACTTTTTTTAACAATTGCGAAGATTTACCTCCACTGGACGAGTGCAAGAAAAACTCCCTCGTGGTGTTCGACGACTGTTTGATGGAAAAACAAGTAGCGATAAAAGACTACTTCATCAGAGGTAGACATAAAAAACTGTCCTGCGTCTACCTCAGTCAGAGCTACGGTAAAGTCGACATGCAAGTGATACGGAACAACGTCAACCTGCTATGCGTCTTCAAACAAAACAAACACTACACGAAACGTATTTATGACGATTTCGTAGGATCGGACATGACGATTGATGAATTCGAAAAGATGTCTCAAAAGTGTTGGAGCGAACCGTTCGGATTTTTGACAATAAACACCGCTAAGAAAGCGCACAACGGAAAATACATGTTCAAGTTAAAAGACGAGTTAAACGATGTTATCGAACGATAATCGATGTGTATGCATCGTTTTTAATAATCGATTCGTAAACGTTATTTGATAAAAACCACGTGTATGCATCGTTTTTAATAAACGATTCATATACGTTATTTTATAAAAACCACGTGTACGCATCGTTTTTAATAAACGATTCATATACGTTATTTTATAAAAACCACGTGTACGCATCGTTTTTAATAAACGATTCATATACGTTATTTTATAAAAACCACGTGTATGCATCGTTTTTAATAAACGAATCATATACATAATATTTTATAAAAATAACGTGTATGCATCGTTTTTAGATTTTTATTCAAATTTATTTTTTTCTTTAATTCTGAAAAGCGAAACTCTGAACCCGAAACCTATATATAGATAATATAATGAAGAAGAAAAGCGATGTTAAGGAGATCATCGGCACGCTGGTGAAAAAACAGAAGATGGGCGATAATCTGTGGCCGGACGATGTCTGATAGAAAGAAATATATGCGCATGTTCGGTAGGAGATAAATATTTTTATTTCTAAAATTGATTTTAAAATTATATTTTTATTTTCTAAATTTTATTTTAATTTTTATATTTTTTATTAAGTTGAAATTATGTTTTTTATTTTTTTTATTCGAAACGAAAAACTTTAAAATATATATAGAGATGGAAAAGTATTACGAAGAAGCGTCAGACAAGATTGAACGGTGTGAATATAATACCGTCCTACCGGTGTCTGATTTAAATTTTAATTCACCTAATAAGTTTACGACATTCCAATTAGATCATGGAGATTCGTTTTATGATAGAAGGATTTTATTCCATATACAAGGAGAAGTTGTGAAAAAAGCGAATGATGAAAAATATGATGAAGCTGATCCTATTAAATTAGTTGACAATTTTCCAGCATTTTTATTTAAAAGAATCGAATTGAAAAAACATAATCAATTGATTGATTGGGTCGATGAAGTGGGTATTACGAGTACAATCAAAGGACTGACAACATATAGCAAATCGGGTGAGAACACTTATTATACGAGCGGTTTTAAATCAAAATTCAATAAAAAAATGGGTAGATTCGAAGCTCTAGGTACGTTATCACATCTGGGCTTAGGGTTTTTTGACGCTCTGAAATATCCTATGTTTAAAGGAGGTTTTGAAATAATTTTTACACGCAACGAAGATAATGACGCGATATATCGTTGGAAGGAAACCGTCGGCGGGACACAGAAATCAGCGGATGAAGCTAAGATAAAAATCACGAGATTTGTTTTAAAAGTCCCTCTTGTAGATTATGATGCGATGAAAAAATTACCACTCATTCAAGGATTGAAAAAGTTGAGTAAAAAAGGTGATTTGAAGTACGCTTATTACCAATGGCAATGTATTAAAAAATTCGGTGTGACAGGCTCGTCATATAGTTTTGATATATACAACATATTCCGAAATATATCCCACCCGCGATTTTATAATCATAGGTTTACAGACCAGCCGCAAAAACAATCAAGAGAAAGATCCGAGCCAATTCGATGGAGTTAACATCAAAAACTATCGTGTCAAAATCAACGGACGACTATATCCGAAGGAGAATCAAAATTTAGCGATAAATGAAAAACAGTATGGAATATTATACGATAGTTATTGTTCAGTAAGGAATGTGTTATATGGAGACGAAGATGTTTATTTAAGCGACGTGGATTTTATAGACAAGTACCCGTTGTTGGTCGTCGACACGCATCATCGCCCGTTCTCGATGGATAGTAAAAGAAAAGATATTCAAATAAAATTGGACTTTACTAACGCCGTCGCCAGTCCGGTGGCGGATCAGGGGACCACAGCGTACGTGGTAGTTGTATCGGAGATCGGCTTCACTTACGATTTGGAAAGGAATTTAATTAGAATGTTTTGAGATGTATATATATTTTTGAAAAAATAAACTCTACGATATAAAGGGTTAGAAAATCATTAAATATTTTTTTAATTAACATATATCTTACCTTAGAATTTGAAGATGAATTTTTTTCTTTTTTAAGTGTCGGTGGGTATTAGTGGAAAGCCCTATCACTACGGCAAAGTTCCCACCTTCGACAGGGAACTTCTTTATGACGAAACATAATTATCGTCATACGTTATGAGAGAAACATGGAAATCCTAAAATAGGACCCTTTCTGTTGGATAGGGGTCCTAAAATGGGGTGGGACCCATATTGGGGCCCACCTAAAAACTATTCAAAAATGAGTCATTTTAAAGGTTTTTAGAGAAAAAAACTCATATTTTCTAGTCAAAGTCTAGTACTGAATTTATATCTTTGTTTTTAATAAATTTTTTTATCAATTATAAAATTTACAATTCGAAGAGGAAAAAAATAGTTTATCCATGATAAAATCGATAATTCAAAGGGGGTAACGATTCGTTACCCCTTTATAAGAAGGAAAAAAAATAATATTTTTAGTAATGATCGAAATATGTCATGTATAAGTATTTAAAATATAAACAAACTCGTACCTTCTAATCCATGTCCAGTGCGGCATTCGCTTCGATATTAATCAGATGCTCGATAGGGATATTGTAGTGGCCCCAGGGAAGAGTCTCCACGCCGTCTTCACAGATAAATCTCTTATCATCAGAGGGGGAGAGGGCTATCTTGCGCTGTTTGATCGAATATAAATCATGGTGTTTGCTTCTAATGGTGTTCATGGTCTTCTTTATCACTTCTTTATCAAACAAACAGTTTTTATAGTCTTTTATCGACAGAAAGTCAACGACATTCTTTTTTATCCCCTTAGCTTTTTTAATCCCCTCACCTTTTTCTTTTTTATCCCCCTTCTTCTTATTCTTCTTCTTCTCCTCCTCCCTCTTCTTCCTCTCCCCCTCAGAGTCGTAGGCGTACATTTTCGAACGTAACCCGACGAACTCATTCATAACATCACCGGCCAGTTCGTCTTTCCATTTGCCAATTACTTTTTTATTCACACGCGGCATGTTATAGGGGTTATCTGCTTTGTAATCGCTGGTATCGAAGTGGTCGATCATACTTTTTATATCCTCATAAATATCTTTTGTTTTGACGCTATAAGTCAGGCTGTCCGTGTCAGTGTACTGAACTCTGGCTTTATCACCGTATTTCGGTCTCATGACATTGTAATGAAAGTCATAAACGGCTATCTTCGAAATATCTAATATTGACATGCCTACGTAGATCGGTTTATTAAAGTATAATCTGGTTTTACCCATATGCACGGCCGCCAATGTCTCTGCGAAGACGGTGACTGATTTAAAGTTCGGTCTGGCCACTAGTTTGTCAATTTGCCTGTCGTGCGTGACCAGACGTACGTCTACGTGCTTACGTATGTTCTCCATCGTTTTACCAAACACCGCGTTATTCATCAGTTTATAAAAATCTTTCTCAAACTCGTTGGTCGCTTTTGTCCTCATATCGGTGTTCATATCGATATATTCTTTCAACCATGCCGATTGGCGGAATTTAATGCCCCTGTGGATCTTTTTTAACTCCATGCCCAATGACAGGTAGAGCTGTAGGTTTTGGTAGTGCACCACGTATTTATCTTTATCGTATAAAGTCGTTAAAAGCTTTCTCTGATTCGAACCGGGAGGGCATCTGTTTTCTGGTGCTAACGGGAGGTCTTTGTGGGAGTCGTGTAATTTCCTGGGGTATTTCAAATCTACTTCCAATATAAAACCATATGCAGATTCGTTGTCGATCCAATTTCCATCTTGCAGATCACTTTCGATATCTCGTAATTCATCTTCACCCACCCAATTAAAATCGCTCTGAGGTAAATACTTCGACATGGCCCATCCGTACAAATTATTTACATCCAAATAAATGAGATACTCTTCGGGCTTTTCAGGATCGTAATCTGGTAAATATCTGTTATTGGCTCTAGTATATCTGTGGGAGCACTGAGAAATTCCGCCGCGAATGCCCTTGGTGATCATAAGTTCCATGTCGGGATCAGTCAATAACTCTAGAGCAACACCGGTTTTTTTTAACATGGCGTCCCAAGCCAGACCGGGACTCGTAAAATACCAAGCGGGATCGAGTTTGTAAGTGTCCATGCACACTTCACGGAAGTTTTCAACTATGTCGGCCAATAGCAGTGTGTCGGTTTTGTTGTACAAAAGCGTGTATTCCTTCATATTCTTAATCTCAAATTCATTCCACACTTTACGCGCGTGCTCGTAATCTTCATCTTCAACAGTTGTCTTATTCAATTCGTTATCAAAATTTTTTTGGGAAGGCAGAGACGGGTAGTCGAATTTTTCCATACTATCCATAAAATCGTAGGGAAAGATGCCTTTTCTCAAAACTAAATCTAACTTGTCGTTTTCGAAAAACTTTGCTACGTGTTTGAATTTAT
This sequence comes from Flexamia atlantica, assembly GCA_035578135.1. NCBI lineage: Eukaryota > Metazoa > Arthropoda > Insecta > Hemiptera > Cicadellidae > Flexamia > Flexamia atlantica. Next base: position 13,067,414 of record JAQJVK010000014.1, read on the forward strand.
CTCTGGTCAGGTTATTCGCGAGATTTTCTAAGCTGTAGTTCATAAATCTAAATGAGTCTAAAAATCTCAAGTTTACTCCACCCTCTACTTTGAGTTCAAAAGATATATATCGTTCTTCAGTCGTGGCTAAGACCGCTATCTTGTTCTGTTCGAATCCCAATAACTTGACGAACAGATGAGCATCGTAATTACTCAAGTTGTGGACAAAGATGGGTAAAAAGTGCGGTTTTCTAAAATTCAAATTGCACGAGTTGTGCGCCACCCCTCTGAATTTACCAGTCAAATGGTCATGGTCAAAAACACGTTTGTCAGTCTTCTTAGGGTCTTTTTTATTTACTTCAAACACTTTTTCACATATATGGCAAATATTAACACCATTAATCTTCGTTTCATAATCTTCTTTAGTTATATTCATGGGTTTTGCGGCCTCTCTACTATATAAATTTTCCAAGTCTCGCGATATCTGAGTTATGGTTTCTACAAAAGTTTTTGCTGTGTCGGGACCGAAGCTCTCATGATATAAATCAAACGGGATATCATAATCATCATCATAATCATCGGTGGTTATATATAAAGAAAAACTGGCGGCTTCGTGCGATTGATACTTTTTCGTATACGACTCTTTTTCATCGGTTGGAGTGGGCTCATTTTCATCGGTTTCATCTGAGACCGGTTTCAATATACATTCAAAATCAACATAGCCGACAAAAGGAACTTTCATTTTTCTATATTTATTTTTAAAATTAATAAAAGGAGGGGACCCGTTTTTATCTACTTCAGGCATCACAATTTTCACAGGGTCTTGGCCGACACAAAATTCTTTATGTTTCTCTAGCTTGGATTCTTCTTTGAATTCCGTCAGACAGCGATTACAAATATGCGATTCAACAGTGTTTGGCTCTCTACAGACCACCTTGTGATCGTTTAATAATTTCTTTTTGCCGAAAGACAGCAGGCAGCGATCACAAATATATTTTTTACCATGAAACTTTGATAACTGCGAACTCACTAATCTGCTCATATTCTTTATCCAACAATAGTGGGTGTTTTTTTTCTCGTCTTTCAAATAAAAAAGATTAACATGCCGGTTGGGGATTTCATTTTTAGTTACGTACAGGGGATAAATATCATAAGTGTCGTCATCATCTCTTTTCTTCGGTTCAACGGGGAAATCTTCAAAATCATCTCTGTCCCTAATCGTTTTCATTATCTCGCACGTATAAATATTGACTGATAATCCGGCTCGTTTCTCAAATTTTGATATAATACTCGCTTTTAGTGGGACGGGAAATGGAATATCTTTTAAAGCCTCATCAAATTCATGTTCGTATTGTCTGTAATGGTGAATTCTACGGGGTTGATTGGCGGAATCAACAGGGTGTAGTGCAGAAAGAATTGACCAGAGGAAACATTTTTGATCATCATTTTTAACATTTAAAATTGCTCTCTTTAACACAATTTCTTTCGGTAGAGGGATATAACTTGACCCCCCACGGAACGGGTTATAACGGTTAATATGAAGCTCTAATTCATCGATGCTATATAATGACCAGCCCGAACCGCGGTTTTGAAAATCTTCCATTTCTTTAATAAGTTTTTCTTTAGCGTCATCAAAATACCCCGACACATCTGTACTCGAGAGTATAACTGCGTTTTTAGTTTTAAAATTAAATTCAGCAATCTCTTCTGCTTTCGAATAATCCATATACAACACCATTCTTGTTTTAAGATCCGCCTCATTACGATGCTCATTAATTTTATTTACGATAACATCTTTCAAACTACTCAAAAACAGTATCGGATCTTTCATAGCATTTTTATTCTTAACGGTATAAACATTTAAACGTCCGTTGAAAGCTGTTCGGGACAGTTCAATTTCCGGTTCATGAGGGGGAGAAGAACCTTTTACATAACCGACAATTTTACTCACGGTTTTACTAAGAATATTTAAAATAGGTGTATCAAGCCGCGGTCGTTTAGCGGGAGGGGGGCTTGCATCATCATCATCAACAACACCTCCACGGTTCGAAATTAATTCAGGCTTTTCGTGGGTTTTCAAGTGGTAGTTCAAATTACTTTTTCTTATCAATTTACTACATCGGGGGCATTTAGTTTTATAATCAATACTTGCTTTTTTCTTAATGGGGGATTTTTGGTTTCGAACTGACACTTCGCATCTACTAGTACTAGGTTCCGATATATCTTGAACCAATATTCCGTCCCTACTCCTCTTATTGACGTTAGATTCCAACGACTTTGAAGGTTGATCCAGAACCCCCATTTCTCCACTACTACTACATATTTTCAGATGACGACTGAAGTGTTGACTTTTAATTTTCTTCTTGCATTTATCACACGTCTTAACTGAATAACGTGCGCTAGCATCTTTATTAGGATTCTTCGAGCATATTTTTATATGATGAGAAATATGGGACTTAGCGATAGCTTTGTCGCAGAATTCGCAGTTAACTCTCAACGATTCCATTTTTATAAAACCTACAATAGAAAATAATAATTATAATACAAATAAATAATTTAAAAACTCTCAGGAAATTTGAATAATTAAATATTTGGTGTTGTTAAATCCAAAAAGATAAATGGTTTAAAAAGAACCATATTTATGTTTTAACTATAAACGTGAAATCCTAGTTTGGGATGGAAGTAGTCCCGGAATAAGACGTCTTAGAGTGGGATGGAAGACGTCCTGGAATAGGATAACACAACTGTCCTGGAATAGAATCGAAGGTGTCCTGGAATGGGACGTCCTGAAATGGGATAGAAGTAGTCCTGGAATAAGACGTCCTAGAGTGGGATGGAAGACGTCCTGGAATAGGATAACACAACCATCCTAGAATAGGATCGAAGGTGTCCTGGAATGGGACGTCCTGAAATGGGATCGAAGATGTCCTGGAATAGGGTCGCACCCCTCATGTTTTTGAATTCCTGTTTCACTACTACTGGGGGGTACAAATCCGGGGGGGTACAAATCCGGGGTAGGACTTAAGAATTTGACCACGGGGGGTACAAATCCGGGGGGTTCAATTCCGGGGTCGGACTTAAGAAGTTTAATTGGATTTATATCAAGTATGCAGTTGTTCAGCCAACCGTGAAATGCCAGTTGATTAAAATACATAATAATTTATCCGTCCTAAAAGTTCGCGGCCGGAATTGTACCCCCCGTCCTGTGACGTCAAAATGACGTAGCGTTTTTTCTGGGGGGTACAATTCCGGCGACCCGGATGGGAGGGAGTTGAATAATTTGATTCCAGAATAAAATGTTTGGTATTCGAAAAAAGTGGTGTTGTGTTGGGGAATAGTTAGGAGATCTCGCCTTCTAAATTCATACATAGATGAGAGATTAGACTGGAAAAGATGTTTATTTTTAACAAGAAATGAGAGGCATTCGAAAATATAAATGCAAGGAAACGTCAACAGATTATTACCAGAAAATACACCCTTGCAAGTTTCAACCCTCCCCAAACCAAAAATGAGTCTCAAAGCTTTCTTCTGTAATATGAATATCCTCTTCGTTCTGACAGTTTCGGCTCCCCAGATTGGTACACCATAACACATATGAGGATACACACTGTAGAGGTATTGACCTTGGACCTGTACCTGATAAGCCCACACTGACAGACTGGTTCTTCGGGTGTTTCCGGAACGATTCGGCTTTTAAAGTTTTAGAGCAAATTTAGATCGGCTAATCAGTCGGTGACCAGTGACGAGTGAGGAAGGTCAGACTTCTGCGCAAGTAAGTTGTCCCACCTGTTTTGATATCTTTACCGTGTAATGTGATCGGATATTTACGTAGGTTTTCAGTGATCAGTAGGGTGTTGTTACGACCTAAATCCAAAATTTATTTTTACTAAAAATATGTTAAATCAAATTATTTTGGGAAGCGTTCCTGTGTCTCCGAAAGGAGCTGGGAGCCGCTAGATCCGGATCGGTAATTATTAAAGAAATATTTGCGAGCGGTCCTGTGCCTCTGTGAAGAGCTGGGACTGGCTCTGGCTGAAGCAAATTTAAAGTTTAAATTTCGTGAGCTTCCTGTGACTCTGCAAAGAGCTGGGAAAGGCTCATCGGAATTTAAAATAAAACAGAAAAATAATAGTAGAGAGCGATCCTGTGACTCCGGGAGGAGCTGGGAACCGCCCTCAGTTTAACGTTTTAAAATTGATGAGAATATCAATCATTATGGTTGGTCGTCAAATAATAAAGTTAGTAATGGCATCCTACCTAATTCGGTGGTATAAACAGGAAAGTGCAGAAGTCGTGCTGTAGTGTATTTCTTTTCTGGTATTAGTTGTGCCAGTGTACTCCGGGGCCATCCGTTGTGTGTCAGACTTTTCCACTTTGGGATTGACCAAGGTAACTGAGACCATTTTCTTTAATTATCAGATAGTTGTGTTTATTTGTCGTATTGCCACAATATAGTGAGGTACCTAGTATCACGAGTTTTTATTCTATTTCTCAGATATGTGTATCATGTCCCTCGATTTATCCTAAACCCCACCCTGGACCTGCTGAACTATCCTCACATCTATACAAAACCATTACAAACCAAACTATTATTAAAGGTAAAATATATATATTCAGCATTCGTTATGAGTACGATATGAATAAATAGTATACTTTACGGAATAATGTTCATCGTACGTTTTTATCTTGTATTTTATCATGTATATTATACGTATTAAGCTATAAACAGTATTCTATGATTTATATTATTTATCACTTCGTATTACGACCACTACGCTATGTCCTAGTCTGTTGAGTTGATAGATGTAGAATAAATTATAAAAAGGTAAATGGTTCTATTTTCTTGGTAGTTAACGGTCGCAATGAATAATTTCATGATGCCAGTTGTAGTACTGTACCGTGATAGGAATAAAATAAATTTAATATCTTGTCAAGCGATCCCGAGTGTTACTTAACTACTCATATATAATCTCTTTATGGCTCAACTTGGCGAAGTAGGTTTCTCAGTGTTACACGTATTACGCTTTTTGTTACCTTTTGATACTTTTACATTGGAATTTTTGTTAACCTTTACTTAGAGTCCACCAACATGCTTGAAACCCTTTACAAAATCAATTAGCTTGACATGACAAATTTAACTTACCAAATTATAATTTATACGTCAACATAAAATTTCACAAACTGACAATTAATTGCATAAAGGTAAATGATTAGATATCCTACATAACACTAGCCTAGGTTTTAGATAAATTTGAATTGAACTTGATGCGGGTTCGCAAATCGGCTTAAGTTCTCTATTGTGGAATGGGATGCAGAACCTTCTAATAATATATTAAAGCAGGTGATATGGAATTATATACGGCCCTGTAGAGGGAATAAACCTTGATTTATATTTTCTTATATGTAAAAAATACCTCAGACAATGTCATTTAAAAAATACGAGCTTATTTATAACGAAATTTATGCATAACATATTTTGGATACATTATTCAATAGAAAATATTATTCGCAGCTTGGTAAACACGTGATGAAAACGTTAATATAAGAAAAAACTATTTTATATAAGTAAAAGCAGAGTTTGTAGCGGTTGAAAATTTCGATAAAATAGCATTATTTGAAAATTTCTATGATAAAATCAAAGATATAAGACAAGATCGGTAGATACGAGAGAAACAACTGTTCTTAGAAAGGAAAACATTTCATGAATCATGTATAAATATTTTGTTTCAATTACTATTAGACTCTCAATCTACTCTTCCTAGACTACTGATTGATATTTAAAATACTTTGATACACTTTGTAAATATTTTAAATAATATTAAAAAAATATATACTGGTAAAAATTCTAATGATAACCAAGCAATAAGACACAAGATTAAAGATTAAAGATTCTATTTGCAAAAAAATAAATGGAGATATGGGCATCGACAATATTTATAACAAACGTAATATTCTAAAACTAAAACTGTAAATCCTTAACACAAAAAATAGAAATAAAACAAGACAAAAAACGGAAAGTTACATTTATTGTTTAGGAAGTTATAATTACTATAGTATGCCTTGTCTGTCAAGAGTTTTTTTAAACGACTCTGGAATTTTAATAATGGCATTTCCAACTTAAGATGCTGGGGCAATGAGTTAAAAACCTTGAACAGTCATATGTGATGTTATGCTAAAACAAGTGTTGGGTATAGGGACAGGAATGTTTGATCGTGGTGGGAGTAAAAATAGAAAATGTTTTACTATTAGAAGGGAGCAAAGAAGGATACTTTTAAACATTTTAACGATAGAAATATATACAGGCTAGGGAAAGTTAAAATCGTTGGCAGAAAATTAATATGTACGAATCACTTTTTCTAAGATGAAATACAATGCGTAGAGCTTTTTCTTTGAAGTTGAAAATTATAAATGGTGCGGGAACTCTCAGAGCCCCAAATTGGCAGAGTATATATATAAACATTGGCAGAGCTTTTTGGTATAAACATATGTTTATTAAATTTTTAAATCTCTGCTATTTATTATCAACACTTTTAAACATTTTAGACATAAGGAATAATTTTTTTATGACAACAAAAATGGAAACCTCAGATGCTACATCAGGCAGATTTAATTTTATTAGAATAATGCTAGACTGTAGTTTTTTAGTTGAATTTTTTTCTGTTTTGCATCTGGTCACACAACCTGTTAAAGTGGCCAGTTTAATTTCTCAAAAAATACAATGACTGTATGTATATTTTTATATACTATGGAAAATAAATGCAATTATTCATTTATTCATATCATATTAGGATAAAACAGCAATAGAAAGGATTCAATGATAAATACATCAGAGTTTCCGTACTGTGCAAGCTTTCTAAGAGCAAGAAGACAACAAAGCTTTCATAAAACGGTGTTTAAATTATCTCAGTACTTCAGATATTTTAGGTGTTTAAGTTTTTATATTATTTTACTGAAAGGTTTTTTATAAAGATAAAAATGAAATAATTTAATGAAGTTTGCACTATTATTTACTCAGGTACTTCTAAAGTCATCCAAATATAATTTAATGTTTAGCCTCGTCAACTTTAGAACTATAGACTTTAAAATGATTTTGAAAATAAATTTAAAATTATAAAAAGAATTACGTGGGCTTCATGAGTTGCCATAACGGTTACGAAATAACTTCAAAATATATTCAAATACAGTCACATGTTGTATTCGAGTAAATAGTAAAACTCAAAATCCATTATTGTAGCCCCTGAACTGTGGTAAGACTAAAATAGGTACATACCTTAACGTCAAACAGTTCAAATATAGTGCATTGTCACTACATGTTTCGCTTAATCAGCATTATCAAGTGATTTTTCTACAAAAACTTTTCATCCATTGAGGACTCGTCAAAACGGTCAAACACATGTCAAATGTTTGACTGTTTTGACGAGTCCTCAATGGATGAAAAGTTTTTGTAGAAGAATCACTTGATAATGTTGATTAAGCGAAACATGTAGTGACAATGCACTATATTTGAACTGTTTGACGTTAAGGTATGTACCTATTTTAGTAAAACTCAAACCTAATAATGAATGATTGAAACTAAACCAGAAGGCGATGAATAGAAATATTTATAAGACGTTTTGAAAACTTGTTCAAGAATTCTGTAGATTTTGAACTAAAACTTTTGTGTTAAACATTACAGAAAGGAGATTTAATGGTTTTCCAAATTTTCAATATTCCAAAATAAACCAGTTTCCACACACACGTCACACTGAACCCGAGAAAAGCTCCTAGAATCCCGAGGCTGTAGGCGAGAAACTCCTTGTAGCTTTGGATGCTGTAGCGCACGTAAGTGTAGAAGGCGTGATTCCTTAATTGTACCCATACAGCAGCGGTATGGGTATTATCCTCGCAGAACGACTCCTGCACCGAGACAGCGTACGTCAGAGTTGCAGTCCGGCAGACACTGACAGCTGGTGTACTCGGGAACTGAACAAGGCTGAAGGCAAACTTTCACCGAGCCATTGGGCCGCGGGACATTGAAAGGAAGGCAGCCACATAAATCCAACGAACTGTTTACTTGACATTCAAATCCGCAGTTGAACTTTGTGTAAAATTTAAACATAGCCAACCTCTTTTCGTGTGCGAATAAACATCCCATTTGTTGTGGCGGATATTAAGGTAAACTCTCTCTCGATAGAATCATCTTCGGTTCGAGTGTAACAGCGTTATAAACATATTCTCTCATTGTGTACTCAGGTATGAAGTCAAACGGGATTTCATTTGGACTATGTATCATTATAGTGCCGATTTCTTTTCTGACATACTTGCAGACTCTTTCATAATTTCTTTGTGTATGAACTTTCATAAACAAAGACGTTGGGCCGTAAGTGAGAACGGTATTCGTTCCCCCATTAAAGTCCATCATGTTATCGAAAGACTACGTCAGATTATCATTAGCTATATCTATAATCTCTGCTTTAGCCAATTTTATAGGAGAAATAACGTTTTCCCTTAAAATAGATTAATGTTTTAAAATATTGTAAGTCATACACAACCTATTCAAATTCATGGAATAAAATTGTTGAAAAACATCACCGTTACATCTCGAGACGACTTTTCTATTCTTCCTATCAAAACGTATCTGTAATTTTAACTTGTCAGAGTCACAAGGAGGATGCAGTTTTTTCATAAGCATATAAAATTCATCTCCACTAATCATTTTAGGTACATATTTATTGATTCCTGCCTCGAACGTACAATTCCCATCAAAGCTTGGGCTCATTTGATTTGCTAAAGCGAGCATAGCTATGTCCTCGATATTACAGGTTGACCCATCAGCATCGCAATCGTCATTTTCACAATGCAGGCATTTTGACATGTAATCTGTGAAATTGAAACCCTTTTGAAAACTGTTGGGCCAACAAATAGTTACCGCAGGAAACGGAATCCTTTTTAAATCTACTTGAGTGTTGGAAAGTGCTTGAACGACTGGTGATGATTGCCAAGTGTCTTAGGCGTTCTTGATGAATAAAAACTGCAAATAGTACAAAGCATGTTTACAAAAACACATTGAACGTAGTATAATGACTTACGTTTAACCTTTGTCATAGAACCTAAAGCAGAGCTTCTACAAGATGAATGAATTGTGCCTTGCCCGTCCTGTAGTTGTGATATTTTATTGTTAAGCAATTGGTTTTTATTCGATTTCATTTCGGTATTGTTGAAATCGTCTTCATTAAAATCTTCTACGTGGATAATATTTTGATCTACACGGCCTTGCCCTTCGCGTGCAGAGTGTGATTCAGGGGACATAAACTTTCTAGAATTGAATTTAAAAGACTTTGCCGTGACAACACTTGTTTACATTGGTACAAAAAAAGAAACTCTTTTTGAACGACTCTTTGATCGAAAACTTAGTTTTTTCGATAGAGTTTGATACTTTTTTTCTTCACAATAAGACAGTTTCTTGCTGTTCAATCTTCACATACCAACCATCTAATGACCAGGACATCATGAAGCAAACTGAACCGTACTAACACAACTATATCGGAAGAAGTATTATCCTTTAGTGACATATTATTGAACAGTTTAGTTGTATGTTTTATCGTGCTCCCAGGATCATCGCATGTTGTTCCGATAGCTCCGGTACGCGTTGTGATTTCCTTGTCGTATGTAGTTTAATTAATAATTCTCGAACGATTTCCGACAGTTATCAACACACAAACTGTTGATATGTGATTTGATCTTGTTGTAATATTGACTATAAAATCTCAATAGTCCTCGTCACGTAGCACAGAATTAATTTTTTATTCTAGGTTTGTAGTACAGCATAATACATCATGTAGCTATATATCTTCTCACTAGTTTTAGTTGGTAAACCAACCTTGGCAGACCTTTACAACATAAACAAAGCACTTTTTATCGTAGTCACAGTTTTTACCTCTTCCCAAAAATGGAAGGTACAGTCAAACATTCTCAAAAGTAAACTGCTCTTATTGCTTGTTCCATAATTCTAAATTGTATGTTTATAGAAATAAAACGCCTCTAACCAGGGGCCGATTAAAACCTTAATCAAAATGGCTCTCAATCAAAATTTGAGATGGGGAAACTACTTCAAGTGTGGATACCATTTCCTAACTTTTACCATCCATTTTACCTTTAAACTGGTGAAAGTGGGAAAACATAAAAGCAAAATTTTTGAACGGAGTCTCTTATGATACCCTGGTATCCTAAAAGTGGTATTTTGGGAGCAGCTAAAAATCTTTATCCGTAAACTCCTATTGAGTGGCTCCTTATTTTGAGGGATTCGACAATAAAACAGCAATGTAGCAAACCTAAAGTCGATATGACAGTCTTTACAAACTTTATAGGCATTTAAAAATAAAAAAATGATCAAAATGTGTTTTTGTTTACCAATTCAAGGTTAAATACCTGCAAACGTTGTAAAAGATGCCATATCGACGTCGGGTTTGCATTCCTATCAACAAATCCTTCAAAATGAGCAGTAACTCAATAAGGGGTTTCCTATCACAGTTCGGGTCCGTCTCTAAAATTCCCCATTTCGGGGTGAGGTTCATAACTCTGAAAAATAGCAGTTTTTATGCTGTGAAGGCTTGCCGAGTTCAGTTTGCCTTGTGCGTTTCAAAGCTAAGTGAGGGTCTCCTTTCCTTGCCTATCCCTCTATTTAATTATTCGGCATGAAAATAATTTATTAATTTATTTGTATTAACATAAAATATTTATGTCAGTGTTTCTTCTCAAATATTTATTAAATAAAATACCAAATTATTTCAAATTTATGTGCAAAACTTGTTGTAAAACATCAAAATTTTTCATAGTTTTTTGTTGAATAATAATCATCATTTTGAAATATATCTTATTTTAAATTTCAGCAAATTGAATTCTGGAACTTGCATCGGATGAAGTGTGGAAGTCGAAATATTCCTACAAATAAGTTATTATAAATCATATCATTAAAATCAGAAAACACCTTCTTAGAAAGTTGACTCGTCTCACATAGTAAAGAGCTGCGAACTATTCTCTGTCATTGTTTTATAATAAAAAAGGTAATATAATCATATCACAAGACTTCTTTATTCCTTTTATTACAATTTATTAACTTAAAAACACTCTTGAAGGTACGGTCATAGCCTGCTGAGTTATAATCATGAACAACGCGTGTGACGTTGTGGAAGGAAGGGGGAGGGGTACATTCGAGGCAACAACGTTTGTGACAGTGAAAATACATTAAAGACTTTAACTGCAGTGATACATTTTTCATTTTATAAATTAATTTAAATTATTTAAGTAATTAATAATTTAATTATTGACGTACTATTTTGTAACTTAATAATTGGTATATTATAATTGAATTATTTACATTTTACACATTTTTAAACATAATTATTATAAAGTCTCACTTGTATAGTAATTGTAGTAGGAAATAGTAGGAAATCGTATCTTTTACATTTCAAAGGCTATAAAAGTAATAGCATTGTGCAGTTACACGATATCCTATGTAGTATTTTGATTGAATACGTCCTATCATATACTAATAGGAGGGGTTCCGTTTAGTTATTATGGTAATACAAATATGCTCAATACATTAAGATAAACCCTCATTTTTGTAAAATATCGAACTTGGTTGTTTAAGTTTAATTGCACAAAAACTTTAATATAAAAAAGTATTTTTCCAGCTTTTATCACAATGTAGCCTACTTCATACCTTGAATTTCATTCTATTCAGTAAATCTGTGGATGTACGAATGGTTAATCCGCAGGATAAACTTTTGAAGGATAAACTCTTACAAAACAATTTCCTAAGAATAAACAATTTCCTAAGAAGTTTTTCAAATCAATGCTTTCCTACTTTAAGTCGTAATTAACCTAAACGTTCGAAAATATCATGAAAACAATATAATACAAATGAAGTAACTACTCATTTTCATATCGGTAAGTTGCATGTATGTCTGAGTAAAAATAATCCTTCAGTTTTCTTTAACAGTATCCAAAATATTTATGGAACCAGACAAATATATGACATGCTTCTACCTTCTCATAAAACAGCCTCATAAGAAAGCTATCCCAATCATATGAGCTAAAAGCTCTTCAAAAAGCTACAGGTCCCCACACCAAAGGGTCAGGTACCACTTAAAAAATAAATTTTTATGTACGAATTCACATCAGTGTTGGTTGAGTTCCTAAAAAACACATAACTTTTATGCGGCGAAGGAATTTTTATTTTGATGCCCACCGTGGAGATAAAAATACACGATAAACCAGTGTTACTTTGTTTAGTATGAGACTTGTTTTTTAAGACTGGGTATTTCTCGTAGACTTTTATTATTTTCTTGGTCTATCTCATTTGCGTAATGTTGCCTAGTGACCTGTCTTCGTAAAAGTTTACACCTATGTATAGCGTTATGTAACTTTTTATGAAAATAAAAGTCAATGAAATCCAAAATAATGACAGTGACTAACGTGTTTAACAAATTTGGATTAAAATTTCATATGTAAAAAGTTTATAAGCACTTACAACATATTATTATTTGATTATTCCCTGATGATACTCACACAGCATCATTGATGCTATTTTAAAATGTAGTGTAAACCTAGGGTTGAAATATTTTTGTTACTTCTTATTTTTGTATTAGTACCTATTTATGTCTGTCGTCGGCAATAACAAACTTACCGATATTTAATGGCGTTGAGTACATAATATTTCGATAGAATTCTTTTTTATAAGAAGAAAACCTTTCTTATAAAACAGGATTCTAGTAACTTTCTGTAGATGCCATTTAGCTTCAATAGTTATGCCATGCCCCTGTGGCCAGAAGAGGGAATAGCTTTGCAAAGCTTAACCACTCCAAAATAAAATAGGTTCCACACGCACGTCACACTGAACCCAAGGAAAGCTCCTAGAATCCCGAGACTATACGCTAGGAACTCCTTGTAGCTTTGGATGCTGTAGCGGATGTAGGTGTAAAATGTATGATCCCGGAATATCATCCATATAAAAGCAGATTGGTGACTCTCCTCGTACGAAGCACCATCAACTGTTACACTGTAAGTCAGGGAGTTGCAATCTGGTAAACATCGGCAATCGTGATAATCTGATTCCAGGCAGTACTGAAGACAAACTTTCACTGAGTCGTTAGGTCGCGGGTAGTTCAAAGGAAGGCAGCCACAAATATCTAACGAACGATTTGCCACACATTCAAATTCACAATTGAACTTAGTGTAGGATTTGAACATCGCTAACCTCCTTTTATGTTGAAAGAAACAGCCCCTCTGTTCAGGGGGGTATTGGGCCAAATTATCTCGCGAAAGAATTATCTTTGGTTCGATTGAAATAGTGTAATAAACGTCTTCACGAACCGCGTAGTCCTGTATAAAGTCAAATGGAATTTCATTTGGACTATGAATCATTATAGCGCCTAGATCTTTTTTGTAATTTTTACAAGTTTTTTCATCATTTTGTTTTCTATTAATTATCATAAATAATGCCTTCTGCCCGTAAATAGGCACGGTGTCCATACTTCCTTTATATTCCATCATGTTTTCAAAAGACCAAGTCAGATTAGCGTCTGATTTAACAACAACCTCTGATTTAGCTAGTTTTATAGAAGAAATAACATTTTCCCTTAAAATCGAATCATGTGTCAACCCGTTATAAGTCATACATAGCTGGTTCATATTGTATGAATAAAATTGTTGAAAAACACTATCGTTACACCTTGTGAAAGTTTTTCTACTCTTCCTATCTAAATGCACCTGCATTTTTAACACGTCAGAGTCACAAGGAGGTTGTAGTTTTTCCATAAGCGTATAAAATTCATCTCCGCTTACCACTTTAGGTACATGTCTATTAATTTCTTTCTCGATTGTGCCATTAACATCGAAACTAGGACACATTTGATTCGCCAATGCAAGCATAGCCATATCTTTATTATTACAGCTTGCCTCGTCGGTTTTGCACTTTTCACAATTTAGGCATTTTGATATGTAATCTGTAAAATTGTAACCCTTTTGAAAGCGGTTGGGCCAACAAACAGTTACTGCAGGGAACGAAATGTTTTTTAAATTAACTTGACTGTTTGAAAGAGCTTGAACTACTGGTGAACTACTGGTGGTACTAATGGTGCCAAGTATCGTAGGCGTTTTTGATGAAATAATAACTGCAAGAAGCACATAGTATGTTTACTATAACCCATAAAACGTAGTATAATGACTTAAGCTTGGTCCTCGTCCTGGAACCTGAGGCAGAACTCCTGCAAGATGAGTACATCGTAACTTGCTCGTCGTCTTGTGCCAATATCTTGTTGTTTAACCATTTATTTACATTCAATTTACCTTTGGTTTTGATTTCCTTACGTGTATCAAAATTCACTACACAAACAGTATTTAGATTTTTGCGATCTATATTACGTTTTCTCTTTTGCCTTTCCCCTGCACTGTATGTTTCTGGGGACATACTTTACAAAACTGAATCCATAAGTCCTAGCTACAATGACACATTTTTTACTTACGTCAAGTAATACTTTTTGTTACAGTAAAACGTATTTTATGCTGTTCTAACTTCTAACCACAGTCAAATAACTCAAGTTCCTCAAGTCAAATAATCCTTGAGTTATCATCTAACAAGCGGAACTTCAATAACATCATCGTGTCCAAAGTACTACTACTATCCTTTTTCTATATATTATGAAACAATTCAGTTGTTCGTTTTATCTTGCACTGCGGATCATCACATGTTTTCCTGATATCGGCGTTACGCGTCCGTGATTTCCTTGTAGTATGCAATTAAATAGATCATTCTGGAACAACTACATACTGTGCAATATCAACGGGCTATTTTGTTGAATTTTCGCTAATCTCGTAAGGTTGATCTAACAGATATGTATATATGTAATTTGATCTCATTGTAATATAAATGTAAAAAAAGTTAAAACGTAAATTATGTTTTTATTTGTATTATAATTTAACTATCTGAATCCGGCTAACGTTTTATACCTTTGAATATAGAATCAAGTAAACATGTCTTTAGCCTTTATATAAACAAAATTGTTGATTAAATTTAATTTAAGGAAATTTCCGATTATTTTCCGATTTTATAGTAAGGAAATCGTTTTGGACCTCTGGGGAGGAACCCAATTGAAGTAGAACCCTATTAATTAATGACCTAAAAACTTTCTCCGCACAGTTTTAATTATATTTGTAAATGTACATGACAAACTTTCTAATGGGATACGAGTCTAAATACTTAAAATATAAATAAATTAATAAATTAATAAATAAATGTATGTGTATATATATATATATATATATATATATATATATATGGAATTTTATTTGCTTAACAAGTTACATATTGCAGTTTTATTTCTTACTTTTATGTATTAAAAAAAACTCCAAATTAACTGTGATTCTTTTACGAAACCTGACAAACTAAACTTTTAGAGGGCTATTCGTCAAAAATCTTTTTCCTCATACATACAAGGTGTTTACTAAAAAACCCTTCAGGACTTCGGGATATGGTTACTTAGATAAAAACTAAGGAAAAGTTCCTATAAACATTGGTCCTAAAATGTTCGGTTATCCGTCTGTCGGTATGTATGTATTTTTAACATGATTTTACGGAACTGTGGATCTACTAGAGATACCAGCTTCAAACTTTTTTGCGTATATGTTGACTAATAGGGAGTATTTTGGTGCGGAGTATCAAGTTTCTACTTCGTACTGTTTGAAAATGGTAGCCAATTTTATATTTTTAAACTGAATATCTTAAAATCCGTACATTTTACGAATTTTGTATTAAAGACAACAAAGCTGCGCAATTTTATTTCCTAAAAAAACCGTACAAAGATTATTAAGACCGAACAACAATTAACAGAGTTATTGCAAATTTTATAACAGAATACCTACTCGTATTTGCTATAACTACCATAAACAAGCATGCATTCTCTTCTGTCTTATTTCCTCAAATAACTAGAATATCACATACATTTTGTCTGATGCTATTTACAAGCAAGCGTGTTTTCTAATAGATATTGTTTTCGCTTACGCTTTCATCAAAAAAGTGTTTTTAATCAGTTTTACTGTCCGGTTTTGCTAGAATTGTTCAACTGTGAACTGGCTATTGTTGTGGAGATCTCCACGCCCGTTGCTAGTCCGATAGGCCAGGACCCAGGACACAATACATTTTTCAATTGTTACCCAGGCACTTTAAAATATAATGAAATGTCCTTAAGTAAGCTGTATAAATAGTACATGTGCATCTGCATCCATAGCATCTATCAACGGTTTTTTCTAATTTTGTTTATACTTCGATTGTCTGATCCTCCTTCTCAGACGGAGATTCCTTTTATGTATGCATTGATAGCGTTGCTCTAATATGCCCATTTTAAATTTCAATCCAAATAGACCAAAAATGTGACGTCATTTTTCATTACTTATATTTTAAATTTTTCATGCTTAGTTGGGAAATCGTTGGAACTTAAGTGTCAACTAATATTATTCAAAACTTGCTAATAAATGTTATAACATAGAAATGTTAAGAAAAATTTGATCATCAGAAAATATTGGTTATTTTTCCTCTTATAACATTGAATCATGCACTGGTTGTTAATTCCCTCAATAAATAATTGTTTTAGTTTATTGATACCATGCATCATTGTAAACATTTTTAACAGATAACATTTTAACTAAGTTTCCTATTGATTTTACCCAAAATCTCTTTCATGATGTACTTTGTAGAAGGGAAAAAGCAAGTATTTGTTTTTACACGTACAAACAGAAAAACGTGAACTGCAGGTCTGTTTTTATTGCAGGCTTATTTAACTATATTATTCAATTATGTATTTAAGCTAATTTAATTATTTACCTTAAAAAACATGTTGGTCTATCGATAGTTACTGATTGTTGGTAAACAATGTTAGTTTACGCCTTATTTGTAAGCAGATAGATGATCGATTTAACCGGGTTTTGTTTATAAGTAATTTGACGAATATGAGAAAACCATGTAATGAAAATATACCGGTATATTAAGTGGTGAGATTTGTTCGTGTTTCATCGAATGGCCAACCAAAAACCAAGAAATATAAAATTATAAAGGAGTGTTAAATTTTCGACTTAATAAAGTCTAATTGAGAGTACAGAAAGGGAAACATGCTCTCAGTAGTTTTGTTAACGATTAGTATGCATCATTAGTTTATAGCAGCAACGACCAGATTTGAATGTTAAACATTATTATGTTTCGCTTAATATCAGTTTGGTTGCCTTGGACTGGCTGAGCCATCCAGCATAACAGAAAGTATACAGATATGTCGCAATGTCTACAATCTTTTGTGAAAAGGCCTTCTTAGGATGTTCACCTGATTTGTTTACAAGGAAGGGGAACCAATTCCAAATAAAGTGGAACACAAGTAACCACAGGGCCAATATAAGTCTTAAGGTTACGTTTTGAGGCGTATTCCTTAAGAATTCAGATCGATAGTTGTATTTTTCTTTGTCTTACTGACTACCCATAATTCTCTTAGAATTTTATTTACAAAGAAGTAAATTTTATCAAAAATAATTAAATTTAAATATGAAGTCTTATTCCATTTGAGTAAAATCTGAGGTAGTTTTTGTCAATAATGTATACTTTGACATATTTAGATACTTCAACATATTCTTAGAAAACGGTGTATTTGGTCATATATATTTTTTACCGTTTAAGCTTCCACGTTATGTAAGCCCAGGTCTCAATAGAATAAGTCTACGTATGGAGAGAAGAAGAACATTTCTAATGACGTCAGTTCAAAACAAAGAGTTACCCCGATTAGGTGTCTGACGACAATAATTAGGCCTAATTCTGATGTACAGTAGACGTATTTAAGTATATTCTTTCTATTTTGTTAGTCAATGGTAGCTAATGGTTTATTTTGACAGGTTGATTTTAAACTTAAACTAATGTTTTTAAATTTATTCTTTTTCTTTTATGAATCAATCAAACTAATACCATTTTAGTGAGCCCATAAACGTATTTTCTGAATGATAAATTCCTACTTGATATTGAATTTGTAGTAATTTAATTACCATTAGTAATTGTAGAAAATAGATAACCATAAAACACAGGTAGAAGTTTTTAATTAATATTATAATGTCTTACCTTAGCAATCCTAATATTGAATCCTAATATTTTCCACAAAAAAGTCAACGTAACCTGCAAACCTGTTATCAACTTGTCAGTTGTCTGCCACATGTTCCCACCAGTGAAAGTGAAAGTGAGGTTAGGTCAGTTTCATGAAACCATGGTTTTCATTCTTTTGTGTTTCAAATGTATGTACTGTGTTTTTGTAACGGATTCAATGTTAGTAACATTTTATAATCAACGGAACCCTACGTGTGGATTCAATGTTTGAAGTTTGGTCGACTTAAATCCCAACTGAGGATGAGCTTACGAGCTTGAAATCGATATTGGGTTTTCAATATTAGGATTGCTAAGGTAATACCTTATAATATTAATTGTATGCAAGCAATCCAGAGGCTAACATGATTGATAGCAGTATTTGATGAGATTACCGGCCACGGCAGAGAGACCGATAGATACACCGAATCCACGTCGACTTTACAACGTGTCTATCATGTACATCTTTGGTTATAAAAAATTTAATATCGGCATTTAAAACCCAAAACTCATTATATATTAGTATTTCCTTTAAAATAAACAAGTAATTTGGTGAAAAAATTAAGATGTAACAACTGTTTGAAATTAAAACTGCTCATATGGAACAATATATAAAATAGCAGTTAGTCCTGCAGGCTCTTAAGGCTCATGTTTGGAACAGTTCGGAGTGAAAATAGTAGATTATTTCTGAGAACCTCTGCAGAATACCTCTGCCTTTTATCATGACATAGAACTTTCAAACCAGGTGAATGTGGTTTCAAATCGATTATACTGACACAATACTACGCTTGCGCACGATAACACTGTGCTAAACTTAGACATAAAGCGTACACAATAATAAGTTCGTAGCTTTACCAAAAATTCAATAATTGATTTACGACAGCTTTACTCATGGCATCAAAGCACGGAGAAGTGATAGTTGTCCAAAGCTTAGCCATTCCAAGATAAAAAATGTTCCACACACTCGTCACATAAGCCCGAGGAAAGCCCTTAGAATCCCGAGGCTGTAGGCAATAAACTCCCTGTAGCTTGCAAGACTGCGTATGTAGGTGTGAAATGAACGATCCCTTAATCCAACCATATCCCAGCAGAACCTCCCTTGTCCTCCTCATACAAAGACACGTGAACTGTGACACCATAAGTCAAGGAGTTGCAGTCTGGCAAGCACCCGAAATATTGGTAATCTGTAATTTTACAAGGCTGGAGACAAACTTTCACTGAATTGTTAGGCCGGGGGTAATAGAAAGGAAGGCAGCCACATGCATGTAAGGTATTGTTTACTTTGCATTCAATTCACAGTTGAGCTTAGTGTAGGATTTGAACCGATTTTCATGATCAATAGTTAAAATAAAAGCCAATCAGTCACCAATTCGTTTAAGATCTTAAAAAGGATTGTATCTCTCTCTATAAGAACCTTAGATATGAGTCCTTACTTAAGGACAAAACTCTAAAATACATTTTTATTTAATTAAAGGATTGCTGCTATTCTTAGAACTGACTGATTTTCATGATCAATAACTCAAAAGAAAGCCCATAGTTTACCATTTTATTTAAGACTTTAATGAGGATTTGTCTCACTTAGAGCTTGAGATATATGTCTTCAACTGAAGATTGAATGCTAAAAACGTTAAATTTTATGTTAAATAAAATAACAAACATCGGCTTAAAATTGTCCAATTTTCATTATCAATACGGTAGCCCAAATGAAAGCTAATATTTTACTGATCGGTTTAAGACGAAAAAGAAGTTTATATCTTATTTTGAATCTGAGGTATACAACTTTTACTGAATATTGAACTTAAAAAAATCACGTATTTTTTGTTAATAAAGGTATCATAACTCATCTCTAATGAATCTGAATCAATTGACAAGCTGCTTATATGGAGGCCATAATACTACTGAATAGTTTAAGAGTAGAATGAACAACGTACTTTGATTATATCCGGAGCTATAAAGAAAATAGTCCGAAAAAATCCCAAAAAATATTCCAAGCTCGAAACGTCCATAAGGATTATACAGGGAATAATCTTTGATGGGTATATCTTGAAAACGAGTCACTATTTTCAAAAGCGGATTTCGGCATTGTAAATAGCTGAAAATCTAGTCTGAAATGATGTGTCACAACACTATGTTTATATTTAAAAATAATTACTTCATCCAATATGGCGGATCCAAGATGGTGGCCGATTTTTTTAACAACGAAAACTGAAGTTCATACCTCCCTTCAATTATCGGCAGTGGTATTATGACACCAGATTCATTTATACATCGCCTATGGCATTTATTTCCTATATCTTTAATGCTATTGTCACCTTCTTGGGCGCCATCTTGAAACATCAGGCACTTCCGGTGGTCAAACTTTGGTAAACTTTTAGTATGTTAATCAGCACATAATACATGAGAGAAAAACGCAGAAACCTCCCTTATAGCAATTTTTCAGGGTATAACCATATCTTTCCTCGACTAAACGTAAATTAATAACACTGAAACATTGCGTTCAGAATGAAGGGTTAGTTAAAGTAATATTCTAAGTAGAGAATAAATACATTTTCAAACCGGAAAAAAACTTTCCGGGACATAATATTAAATACTATGCATAATATTAAAAATAATATTATGCATTAAAAATTAAATTTCTCTTTTATATACCCCTTAAAATGTCATATTACAACACATTTTTCTTATAATTTTGATTAAGCAAAAACATTAACTATACTTAATCGCAAATAACTAAAGAACTTAGAGAAAAAATGATAATAATGAAAAATGTGTATTTTTAATGGGCTAAAATTTTTATTGGAATTTTTTCTGTATCTCCAATAATAAAGGAGCTAAAGGCAAAAATACAGAAATATGCCGTCATTTTCCAAGATGGCGGCCGTAGCACAGCTCCAATTTTAGGGGACTTTTAGTATGTTCAAAAGGAAGATATACCCAACATCTGTACCACATTCCTTGCTTGTGCTAATTTTTTTGGGTTTATGGAAATTTTCACTTATTTTTCCTGTACTATATCTTGTTTCGTGATCCATGAAAACCATTTTGTTCGATTTTAGTACATTGTATAGACGTTGCGTGAAATTATAGAACGTCACAAAACAAATATTTCAGTCAAAAAACTACACAATCATTGCCGTTGAAAAAATGTTTCATTCTTTTAATCTCTCAGTTTATAATATTAGTGATCTCTGAATGGATAAAAATCATTAAACTTACTATCTTTATTGCCACATAACAGAACATTAGTTTTTTATTTTGTCACATAACTATCATATAAAAACCTTTTGTTTGATAGAATTTGGTTTAGTAAAACTTTTGAATGATAGAACGTTTGTTTGTAATAAATAAATATTTCTGTAAGCTGTACAACAATGAGCGTGTTTTATCTCCCTTGGAACTCTATACCTTTGCTATAAACGATCGACTGCAATGTGACCTTTTCTGTGGAGTTCACCACGCCCCTTGTATTTCAAAACTTGTCACGCATCAGTGTTACTAATGCAATTTCAAATTACTTTGTGCTGGAAAGCCACACCTTTAGATTCATCATGCTCTGTCCAAAATACTAAAATTGAGAAAACAACACAATACTTATGGTTGTCACGATTAGACTGCTTTATCATTTCCACTGCATCTGAATACTACGATCTCTTTGTATATTTCAGACTTGTATAAGAAAATGTGGTTGGCTGATAAAAAAAGCATGTTCATAGAACTAATCAAATCTTAAACCTAGTATTCAATTCACGTTGAATTAAATTATTCAGTTGGATGCAAAAGATGTTTTGGTAGGCTAAAGATAAATGGGAGGGTGTTCAAATAGAATTCTTGGGCCAACGGACTTGGAAAAATTGCAAAGTTCTGTAAAAGACATAAATACTATCACTATCTCGAAAAATACACACCAACAATTGTAATTGTAAAAGAAATTGCAAGCATCATGTTTGTTGTGAAGCTTCATCAAGAAACTACATTCAATGATACCACTAGAATGTCTTTCACATTCAAACCACCTAAAGGTACATGAATATACAGGGTGTATATAAAGTCCCGCACGAGATTAATATTTTCTAAACGACAACAGATCAATCAATAAGATTTTGTACATCAACACCACACCTAAAAATCTACCTTTTTAAGGAACTGTCAATTTTCTGTCTTATCATAGGGACGTCCCGCAAGGAGTCAGAAGGAAATCTTAAATAATAGCATAGGTCAATATGCACATCATTTTAAAGGGCTTAGCTAGCAGAGTTTAATGCCGCAAACCGCATTCAAAAAGGTTGATCCAGTACAAAATGGCGGCTGTTAAAATGTTTACCAGGTTTTCCCCGTTACCAATATGTTATTAGGACCAAATTTGTAACCCTTTAAGATAACTAACGTCATAATTAACTTCTCTATAGACACGCATAATGTAGTATTTAGCTGCAGTATTAATTTAGTTGTAGTTTTGCTTTAATGGGATTATGGCTACTGTATTAGTGAAATGTAACAAAGTAAAACGTTCGAACAGCCACCATTTTGTACTGGATCGACCTTTTTGAATGCGGTTTGCGGCATTAAACTCTGCTAGCTGAGCCCTTTAAAATGATGTGCGTATTGACCTATGCTCCTATTTAAGATTTCCTTCTGACTCCTTGCGGGACGTCCCCATGATATGACAGAAAATTGATAGTTCCTTTAAAAAGTAGCTTTTTAGGTGTGGTGTTGATGTACAAAATATTATTGGTTTATCTGTTGTCGTTTAGAAAATATTAAGCCCTTGCAGGTCTTTATGTACACCCACTTTAAATGGCCGCCATTTTGAAACGGGTGATCCTTTTGAGGAACGGTTTCCGGCATTGAACTCTGCTAGCAAAGTCCTTTAAAATGATGTGCATATTGACCTATGCTCCTATTTAAGATTTCCTTCTGACTCCTTGCGGGACGTCCCCATGATATGACAGAAAATTGATAGTTTCTTTAAAAAGTAGATTTTTAGGTGTGGTGTTGATGTACCAAATCTTATTTATTTATCTGTTGTCGTTTAAATAATATTAAGACAGTGCGGGACTTTATATACACCCTGTATATTACATCAAAGCTGTTTTTTTTTTATTTCTGAGAGCTATTAACCCTCAAAGTCACTAGACTTGTTTTCTCTTCTATCAAGGTTAAAACTATAATACTAATAAGCTCCACACCTCTCAGCCAAAGTTTTTTCAAAAACAGATTTTTTTATTATTTAAAGACTGCTTAACTTTTATAACATACCGTTGTTTATTATCACATATGCAAGTACTTTCAAAGCGTACTACATTACAATCACAATTGAAATTCATGTGAAATTTAGTGAAAAAGAGAAAAATATGCAACAATAACGTTCCTGAGAGTGAAAATGATGAGCGAATCGACTTACTTTGTACCTTCTTTTTCGTCGTTGACCACCTGTGTTTGACGGACTGTGTAAATTTGTTAAAACTACATTTTATGCGTAAGTAATTGTAAAGGGATGTAATTTACACGTTATGGTTGTGATTTAGACAATCATGACCCGGCTTGCATATAAACATTTGAGGGATTAGGACCGCTTTCCTCAAGTAAGCCTTAGGTAAATCTTATAAAGTGCCTCGGAAAGACCAACTGCAATTGAAAGTTAATGAGTAGTAAAACGAGTTTGTTTTTAATCAGCCCTCTTCCCTATTTTAAATCTGCGAATATAACGGGTTTTGACTTCATATCTGGAAGAGGCGATTGTTTTCTCGATTAGCCTTTAGAAGGGTATGAGTAAAATACGGGTTCCCAAGGGAATACACCAGATACGTCAGTGACCGTCAGTTCTTTTGTTAGGGTGTCCAGGTTTTCTCTTACATGTAAACCACCTGGGACACACAGACTGAAGATGGTTGTGTGTTTTTAATTCAATGACAAGTCATCTGGTGTAGTCATCTGGTGTCATCTGGAAATTAACTTCACTCCCCGTGCCTATCTGAGTATGGTGCTCTCGCGTCTAAACATGTACTGAGCATGTAAAATTCTTGACTTATGGGGTAGACCGCGTCGTATTGTCGAGGATTTCCGCCGACGTTTCGGAGACATTACAGTACTCCATCTTCAGGGCGAATGCTTAGTCGCGTACAACACAACAACTACTCTATTGATGTAGGAGCAGTCCGCGGCCTCAGGTTATATAGGCCCGCGTCGGCGATGTTTACTCTATTTCTAAAGTATCCGAGGCGCGACTGGGATGCAGTCCTTTCCGGAGATGTCAATGGGCGCGAGGGGATGGGGACGGGGGCGGCTGGCCTTTCCGCGAATTGTTTATTGTAAGAATTTTACATGTTGTGGAAACGACCATGGAAGCCTACACTCTTCTTTATGTACTGAGCATGTTAAATTATTCATTTTTAGCTGTTGACGAATTTTACAGTAAGTAATATAGTCTTACAAATAAATCACTAGCTCAGAAATGAGACATCTACAGTGTTCCATGGGTCCGACGGAGTTGATTATGTAGAGAGCCTTTTTCTGGAGCGTAAGGATGTCGTCTGGCTCGGTGATAACGATTATATTATTTAGACACAAAATAATTTGGTCTAAAATAATTAAATCATATTTTATTTTACATTCATTTAAATAAATATTATAATGCAGTTACATATTTCCTTCTGTATTGTTTGTCACTTGAATCTGTTTATGTAAACAGTCGAAGTGGCATACCATTGAGTAAGCGTTAAATTGCCAAAGTACTCAAACCCATTGTGTAATTTTGTGATTGGTATTTAATTTTTCCGGTTTGAAAATATTACTCATGCAAAACTTAAAAGACATAGTTCTCTAGCTTTTAATACAAGGTATTTAATGATATAATTTATCTTCAGTTCATAAAATATCATAGTTATTTTTCTGAATCATTTCTATTGAAACTGTTGTGAATACCCAACAGTTAATTTGTTATGACATTCTATAAGAGTCACGAGATAGTGTCTAATAGAATGAAGATAATTTTTTGCAGAAATTTTATTCACATAAAAAACAACCGCACGATTTTAATACAGTATCGATTCCATGTATTAAACTAATTACTCTTAACATCTAGAGTTTATAAGTGGAACATGCAGCAAAAATAATTCAAGAAGTTAATATTGCAATTGTGAATACAAGAACTTTAATTCCACATGATACAACAGCACACATATGTATTTAAATAATTTAAGAACACTTGAGTTATTTTTTTGACCAAACAAATTCATCAACATATTTAAAAAGAGTTTTTAAAGTGAAAAAGTCTTCAATACACAAACAACGTATAAAACTGAACAACATAGGCAGAGAAATTGGTGTATTCAACAGTTTTAAGAAATTGAATACTAATATGCTTCTGTTATCCTTACAGTTCTTTAAAGTCTACGTTAGTAAGGATACACATCCTTATGGCAAGAAGTAGCATTTTTACACAGCCTAGTCTAATGCTTCCTAGATATACATTACCCTCCAACCTCCAACACGTCGAACTGAGTCCAAGAAAAGCTCCAAATGATCCGAGACTGTAAATGAGAAATTCAGTATTGGTAATTTCAATCAATACGTATTGAATTTAGGAAGCACCAAGTCTACATTTAGATACAAACTACCAAGAACAAAATCATGAAACAATTAAAAATAAAGTAGTCAAAACATGTGAAATAATTAATCTTCCTACGTTACTATTTAAAATTACGTAACATACTGTAACATTACGTTATTTGGTCTTCTTAACTTAAAAACACACTCTAGTCTAGTTTTGTGGCTTGTAAAACCAGTGAGAGTTGGGTCAAACTCTTGATAAATAAGAAATACAAAGTAAGTGGCGATATTTTAATGTTATATTGACTACAAACAGCATTGCCATCTGCATTTTATGATTCTTCACCAATATAAAATATTACTCATAATTTACAGATTAAAAGTATTTTTTAATTTAAAATATATAACTAAAGGTGAAGAAATGGAATTAGTGTGTCGGTGAAGGAAAACGTTTCAGAAAGAGTCTAAAACTAATTTTTCAGCTATAATACCACTAGGTTATTTCAGACAATGTGTATTGCCATGTACATGTGACTAAATCTAAGTGGATTTTTTAAATTGTAAAATGTTTAAGATATATAATAAATATAATTCTAAGCTCATCAAAACTAAAGATTTTTAAATACCTTGCCTACATACTTGTTTATTTGAAATTTGATTGAATTGATTATCAAGCTAAGTTAAAAGGGAAATTTTCCTTCTCCAAAGAGATAAGACGTTTTTCCACACTTTGAGAAATCCACGATAACACAGTTTCCAAAAACACGTCACACTTAATCCAAGGAATATTTCCAGGATTCCGAGGGTGTAGGCAAGGAAATCTGTAAAGCTTGTAATGCTGTAGCGAATAGTTGTGTAGAATGTGTAGTCCTTTATCATAAAACGTATGAAAGCACAAGCTGTATTCTTCTTGAAACCCGCCTCGTGAATAGAAATAAATATCTTAGGTGATGGAGTTGCAATTGGGTAGACAGTCACATTTCTCGGTGTGTTTTAGACATTGAGACAAACTTTGATGGAATCATTATGTCTTGGGAATTCAATTGGTAGACAACCGCATTCATTTAAGGTGGCGTTTGCAAGACATTCAAATAGGCAGTTTTTCTGCGTATAATATCTGAACATGGCCAACGTTTTTTCATGTTCAAAGAGACACCCTCGTTGATGTGGTTCGTATTGAGCCAGATCATCTCGAGCTAGAATTATTTTTGGTTTGATTATAATTTCGTCATAGTGTTTTTCACGAATTACGTTGTCCTGTTCAGAATCATAAGAAATCTCATTTGGACTATGAATCATAAAAGAAGCTATGTCTTTATCATCACTCCTGCAAGTATTTTGGTGATTTTTCTCTCGTCCAAACATATCAATGAATAGTTTTCTCAAGCCGTAAATCGGTACGGTTTCGAGTCCTCCATTGAATTCCATCATGGTGTCGTATGACCATCTTGGAAAAGACTTTGTCCCTTTTTCACTTAAGGATCGTTCCAATTGTATTGGGGTGACAACGTTTTCCTTTAGAATCTCTTCATGCCTAAGGCCATTAAAAGTCATACAAAGTTTATAAAACATGTTATCATAAAACTGTTGAAACAGTGTATTGTTGCATCTGCTTTGTTTTGTACGAGTACCTTCGAAACCTACCTTTAGAAATAAAGTCTGATTCACATGGTGGAAGAAGCTTCTCCATGTACGTATAGAATTCTTTGCCTTCTATCACCTCGGGGAGTTTGTTATATAAGTTTCTCTGTAAGAATGGATACAAATGAAACGATGATAGATTTTGTTTTTTTAAGAGGTAAGGACACATTTGAAATGCCAGTGCCAATTTTGTCATTTCTTCACGGTTACAGTTTTTGCTGTAAGCGTTTGCATGTGGCTTTGCCCATTTCGGCATTATGCATAGTTTTATATAGTCTGTGAAATTGTAGTCTCGATGGAAGCTAGAAGGCCAACAAATTGTTACGGCAGGGAATGAAATGTTCATAACATTCACTGGATTGTTTGATAGAGCCTGAACAACTGGTGAAGTTTGCCAAGTGACGTAAGCGTTCCTAATGAAAATGAAACTGAATATAGCACAAAGTACGTTCACTGCTACCCATTGGGTGTAGTATCGTAAATCTCTGTTGACTAGCATCATTCACCGTTCGCTAGTACCAATATGATATGAATGTCACAAAAGTTGTTTTCATACCATCATCTTCCTTGTTCTCAAGATATTAGTTTTCAAACATCCACAGTGTTACGACGAATCTTCACAATCTTCAAATTGAATCTAAAAAATGTTTCTCAAAGAGCGACTAAACTAAGTAATGGTAACTTTCAGTTACCATCACTTACAAATCTATTTTATTTGATAAAGACCTGTTTATATCTTCACTGAGTCGTTATTAATCATAAGCCCTTGCTCTCGACTGGATGTTGTGATCATGATACTTGTATTAATATAGTTTAACTACTCGCACGGAACACCTCGTTTACCTAATTAAATGCAATTTCCACGATGAAATTACTCTTTTATTCACACTTATGATTTATTTATAAGCATAATCATAAAACTTACTCTTCAATACATGAAAAACGACCCGTAATCATGATATTCTCCGTTGTAAGTTATTACAAGATACATTTTTTAAATGATCTGTTGCAATTTCGTGTAGATAAAATATACGATTACACTCCTTCCCTTTAGACTAATTATACTAATGCGCTCTTATAATACACAAATTATGTCAAACGTTTTATGTCATAATTCAATATTTGTTGACAGTTAGCAAATAATTTGAAATCGGTTGTGGTGATTTCGGTTCGATTGTTGTAAAATTTTCATGACTGGTGTAGTCCGCTACACGCACGCTTCGTTGAACCTAAGTTTTGGATAGTTGCCATCTTAAGAGGGGGCTCCAGTCCCGCGCATCTACCTGCTTCTCCCATAAGACCAATGTTAACTTTCAAGTTCTGTCCAGCCTCAACCGTTCATCCAAAATCGTTGATTAATGGCTTATTTGAAAGAGAAAAAGTATCTAGCGACATGAGGGAGCAGAATTTTGATATTACCGTTAGTTTGGTTGTAAAAAATCGCAAAGATAGAGATTTTCAAACGTTTATTTAATTTTTTAGAAGAGCGATATCAAAATTCTGCAAACTCATGCCGTTGGACAATTTTCTTCTCTTTCAAATGAGCCATAGATCAAGGATATTGGATGAGCAGTTAACATTAGCCTTATGGGAAAAGTAGGTAGAAACGCGAAATGTTTCGTGACTGGACCCTCTCTTAAGCTACTTAAACGCAAGAGTAGCAGAAGACCGCAGCCTGCCGATAACTAGGTCCCACGTTCCAGCGGACAGTGCGTGTGACGGACTACACCAGTCATGAAGGTGGAAGATTTTTGCAAAGTCTAATAATCATATGTGCATTATTAATACGCTGCATGGGCATTTTACAATCGATAAGGCTTGTTTTGTTTTAAGATTTACCCCCACGTACTTAAATTAAAACATCCGTATCTGTGTGGACATGTGCAAGCTGGCTTTAGAATTTTAATTTAGGCAATATAACTCGAAAAATGCATAAAAACCGATTCGACACTTTGTTTTCAAAAAAGTTTGTTTTGATAGTAGCGAAAATGTAAACAAAAGAACATCTGATCAGCTGTACAGGATTCCGCATTGCTCCATTAGTATATGTTAAAATTAAAGAAAATATCTCCAGAATATATGTTCGAAAACTTATTTTTCTTGTCTCACGTCATGTGATTGTAATACAATATTTAAAATTTCATAAGTACTGTTTATGAGATATCCTATTACTTTAAATGAGCACTTCTTGTATACTGTATATATAAATCCTATCTCGAAAACAGCTCTAAAGATTTTAATAAATTTTTGAACATATGTGTAGTTTTTTTTTAGGTTCACCTACGTAGTTGAATTTGCTGCAGAAACGCGAATGTCTTAGAAAAATGAAATTTAAAGTTGATTCCTTTAAATATGGGGCCATATGAGTTGCCAATAACAACGAAAAAGTAAACAAAAGAATCATCCAGCTGTTCATGACCAGGCCACTTAAAGCTTTAATAGCACGTTGCCAGTAGAGTGGATTAGAACAGAGATAATACAATTGAGTACAGATTGCTCATGGAGTATTATCCCCATCTAAAAATCCCAAACAGGCAAACAGCTGTGTTTTAGGTTAATTATAAATAAATAATATCAAAGCAACAACATTTGTTTACATAAAGGTGTTCTTATGCTTTCGATTTACAAATTCAAATCATCAGTTTAATGTTTCTTAAAGTTTGCATATGCAATTTATGAAATAGAGATAATAATATTCTCAAAAATCTACAAAGAACAAGTTTATTTTATGAGGACAAGGTTCGTATCAGAAAAAAACGTGATATTATTCAACTCAATCCACCTCTAACTTCGGTTTGTGAGATTTATTATTATTATTTGTGAATTAAGATCATATAATTTGAATTTTCTGTGATATTATAATCTATTAGCGAATGGCAGTGTCGAAAAATTTATGAAGAACCGTTGAGATATACAACAACGTGCGTCACAGCGCTTGGCTACTGAAACGATCAATGGAGACCATCGAACGACCGAATAAATTCAATATCTAAACAAAATTTAAAACTCAGTATATCCAATTACAAAGTTTATTGACATTATGGGGAGCAATATGAACATGTATATTTGAAAATATTACTGCTTTCCCCCGAGCGACGCTCGGACCCCAGATATTAAACTTTTTAAATAAGCTACTACACAGTATGTGTGTGCTAATAGAGCTCTTTAAATATTTTTTATCTACGACCATTGCAATAAGCACCAATTATGGTATTACAATAAACATTATAATGATATGCATTAAAACACCAAAAACCGAGCAGTTGCATAATGACGACTTTATGATACTGGAGTCACTTTAGAGTACTGGTTCTAGACCAATGAGAGCTCGGCATTTGACGGAAGTAGTGTCATAATAACAATTACACAATTCGCACATCAGCTGATTGTTGCATTACGATTCATGTTTGAGTTTACTTATCCCATCAGCTGATTGTTCCACAACTATTCATGGTTCAGTCTGCTTATTTGCCTAACCTCAAATTTGAGTTGACCTATTCCATCATTAGTAAAAGTCATGAGTTTTGTTTAACTTCGGGGGGAATTTTGTCGTATATTGTTGGTCGTAGGTAAAATAGTGTATGCAACGATTGTATTATGCCTTTAAGCCACTCGTGAGATATCTTACATCTCACTCGTGGCTTAAAGACATTCACAATACAATCGTTGCATAAACTACTAATTAGTAATTTATCTGCTTAGCCTATACCTTGTATATGTTTAATTTTAAGAATTCTTAGAATACAAAGCGCGACCATACTATTACGAACACCCTGGATTTCAAAAATTTTGGTCGATAACTGAATGTGGGGAGATAACTTTGGTTCATTCTTTTACAGTTATTAGTTTGTTCTTAACTCATTTGAGACAGGTTAGGGAAGACACCCTGTATATTGTGCATGGTAAATTTCCTCATCCATAAATTTTCTCATGACTTATATGGCTTTCATTGATCCCAAAAATATTATAGATATTCATGAAGTGACGACAAATATTTCGAGGTGTAAGAATATAATTTAAATGCGGCAAACCTCTCGCTTGCGTCTTTTATAACTCTGACTAAAAAAATCTGCAAACCCATTGATAAAGCGTTGTATTATGAACATTTTCAATTAGTGAAATAAAAATACTTCTTAAGCGTCCGTGACTTCATGTTATGTTTTATAGGAGGGAGACGAAGAAAAGTTGCAGTATGAATTTCCTTGTTTTATGAAACTTTTAGAATTTCATTAGACTTGGGAACCTCCTGGGATCCAACCACAAGGACTCAATCACACTTTGATTTGAAATTGCGTGAAGAGTTCTTATAAGATACATATCTCATAAAATTGAACAATGCGATGAGCAGAAAAGAAAATAGTTTTATTTTGACTAATAACATTAGGAATAATCAAGTCTAATAACATGAGGATAGTTTCAAAAATACTGTGTCCACTGGAATGGCTGGGACGACTTGCTGTCGACAGTCAAAACATCCATTGGGGCGGAAAGTGAAAAAAATAATAAAAAAAACACAAGAGGAGAGAGGACATGAGCGTTGCCTGTGAACAGGACGATCAGGCCAAGATGACGTTTAAATGGTTCCAACAATATGTTTTGAGTTAATACGAAACCATACTTATTAAAAAAAATACAGGTGAAATTAAATAAATGTGAAAATCATTACGTTCTGTACATTAATGAAATATTTTGAGATAAAAATAAATATGGCATGGTTTTACAATATGAAAATTAGCAACTCCTTATCGATATGGGTGAATGAAAAGGAATCAAAATTATTTCATAAATTAATCTTTGTTTTTATCCATCAACCTCAGCACTGAATAATGGAACTATTTTAATTAGTTTCTGTAATTATTATTTTTTAGAATATTTATTTATATTTCGTACATGAGTTAAGTGATATGATATTTTACATATTTTTAACCTTGTGTACACAATACGTTTTAAGCATTTACGAAATTCAGTATAACTGATGAAGGAAAAGGTTGTTTCCTCCTTAATTTCAATTGACTTTTTGAATACAGTATATTATTTATTAAAGCACTGACAATCACTCCTAATTCATGTCTGACGAAGACCTCTAAACGGAAATGGATATCTAATTCTCAAGGGGGTATCATATTATTGTAAACATTTTGTGAACGAGTTAACATTTTGTGAACCTATTTGGGACATCGGACGTTCGGGCGTTGTTGTGTTTTTTACAGGGCAATGTGCTTGGCACTTTTAAATTAGCGATAAACATTTTTGCTATAGGTCTTTAGGTATCCCAGCACCTGCCTCAAGTGTTTTCGTAGTAGAACACTTAAGATTGGTTATACTGTAAAAATCTAATACAATATGCACAACGCCTTGACGGAGGCTTAAATATGGATCTAAAAGGAATGGTAGATGATATAGTATAAGTCCAATATTGATAATTGTAGCGTTTTAAGAACACTAATTACAGACTTAGATGTAATAATATTGTTAAAAACATTAAGCCTCATGAAAACCTGAAACCAAATTGTCTCCGTAAAAAATCAAAATCCTTCTGTAGACCAAGAGTGGTTAACAAGTGACAGTGCTTATAAATTTTGAAAATAACAACATCTAATTTATTAATAAATGATGAAGGTTGATCTCGCATTTGTTTCCATTTATAGCCCTTGTCCCGGTTAAACTCATAGTCATTAGATATAAAACGTATATTCAACAAACATATGAATAAAGTATGAAAACGAGGGTTCGGTCACTCGATTGATAGATCAATAGATTTACTTGTAAATTCAAAGAAATCAATATTATATTGAATTCTTGTTAGCTACAAGCATACAAATAGGTGTTAATAGCTTCTTCCTTAACTATCAGAAATAGACTAACATTATTGAAAGCAGGTCTTCCAGGCAGTTTATATTCATTGGGCACAACGAAAATGAGAAACGGGAACTGTTACAGAATACTGCATTAATAATATGGAATATTGAATGTGAATAGACTCGAAGTAATTGATAATTGATTGCTCAAGTCATCCAGAAGTTGTTGATGCATTTTGAGATACACTTCTACTTGAACGAGGATGAACATTGGTGATTGGGATCCCTTATTCTGTTGCTTAAGTATTTTTTACAGTCTCCCTTTCTTGGCAAAAAACTTTTTTTCTAAATTTGTAACATGAGCCGCAACAAGTTCAGAAACATACAATCTCACTTGATGTACAACTTTTCAGCTCCTTACCCTCAAACTCAATATCGAGCACACATTATTAGGTCAAGTATTACGTCATTAGGTACACGTTAGGAAGAAACTGAAAGCCTTTTAACTTTCAAAATTACATTCAAATATCAGAGACTTTTTTGTGGCAACAACGGATCGGAGAGATAATTGAATTATAATCGTCAAATTGTTTGTAACTTGTGATTGCTTTAAGCCATGGATTTTTTATTTGACCAGCAGCTTAATTAATTAATGGCCTAATAATATGTAATTGCAACCACCAATAATAAATATCTAATAACAATAGTCAATAATACTAACCATAATTAATAATAGTTTACATTGCAATATTAACTAATATCACAAAATTAATACAATTTTTTGTTGCTGGTTGTAATATCTATGTGCAACTGAATGTGATAGCCTGAAGTGTATTCGTGATGGCATTTATGGATGTATAATAACTCTTATCGATAAGGAAAGCAAATACATCTTAACGTCTTGCTGACCAAGACGCACAAGAGCATTTTTTACATTACTTTCACTTATGACATAAAATGTTAAAGCATTGCGAATACGACAATATTTTGAAGTGCAACATCAAATAAAAAGACGGATACAGAACCTAACTTACATAGTTTCTATTTCAAATAGTTTTTTGCTGTCGATTTCCTCAAGTTATGGCATTATACAGGGTGTTTTTTTTAAACTTGCTTCTTAATTTATTCAGAAACAAAAATAAATTTTAGTATTCTGTTTTCTGGAAACGTCTACCAACGCGGGGGGAAGTCAATTTCACAGGAAAACTTTATCCCTCCAACTGCTTCCTTATCACCCCAACCCCTAACTTAAAAATTTCAAATGGCAACTTACCCTTTGTGACATATCAAATTAAAGAGCACAAAAAAAGAAATACCCCCGTTGCAGCAGACCTGCATACTCAGCGAATTTCAAGTGCAAAACAACATATTTCGATCCAACAAAGCGAGATTTGACATGTTTTTGTAAGCTCCATAAGAATAACATGGGGAATGAGTATGGAGGTTTGCTGCTACAGGTATATTAAAACTGGGTGGTTTTAATTCAATATTTAGTAGATCTGAACTAGAAGAAGCCATTTACCAAGTTTTATCAAGGTATGTTGAGAAATAAGCGAGATATAGAATTTTACTTATTTCCCATAAGGTTAACATTGGGACAACGTACTGCGTTTACCACTTTCAATATCTCGGCAACCAATGGACATAGAGCCATGATTCAAAATACTAAATTGTTTGGTTTTTGGGCTGAATTCAATGGTGCCAATAAAAATTTGAAAAATTTTATTTTTCTATGTAAAAATCTCAAAAAACCCATTTTTGGGGGGGTTTACCCCCCTTTACCCCCCCTTCCGGTGGTCCGATCGGGCTGGTTTACGAACTCGTCCGAATAATTACTACTTTACACGTCTATGCCAAATTTCATTCCGATTGGACCATTTTTGCGCAAGTTATCGTGCTTAAAGACACACACACACACACATATATATATATATATATATATAGATATATAGATATATATATATATATTTATGAAAGTGAACGAATGGTGTTTTTGGCATCTGAGGACCTCAAAAAGAAAAGTTATGATGGTTTTAGGCTTAGGTCTTACCATGAGACCTACGGTAACAGCTTCTTCCCTATAGGGGAAATTCGCTAAAAACTGTCACAATTTGAGATGACTAATACATCAAAACTTATCTTTGATAATGATGAGTCATGTAATTCATTGGGTTTCTTAATAAATTTAAAATAATTGATTTTTTTTACTTATGCATAATTGTAAATGCCCGCAAGGTGCAGTAACATGATGATATACTCACGCGCTTGTCTTAGACGCTTAATACGCAGAAGCAAGCTTTGGGCTTCCTAAACTTGGTCGACACTTTCATCTTGGATTGTCTTCTCCTTAGACATATTAACATCTCAATACCATAGTTTAAATTGAAGTTAAAATACACAAGTCATGAATAATCATTCAAGTTTATTTTATTCTTTGATAGTAATACTAAAGAATGTTTTGGTTGTCTGAATTTTTGCAGGTGTGGTTATGTTATATTTTATCTAAAATTACCTAATTGAGAAATGAAAATTTACAAATTAATTTTTAAAAGATTATAGCTTATTTTCTAATGATTCAAAAGTTCCCTGCAAATAACGTAGTTGAAAAAGTGATATTAAAAGACTACACAAGAGTTTCACTACTGATTAAACTTTTCATAAGCATCAAGTGTATGAATGTTTTAACTGGAACCTCTTTGCGTAATAAAATGAAATCTCTAATTCTAGAACATGGTAGACATCCAATTCAAAAAAGTAATTAAAAATAACTACTCAACTTCGTTTATTTTTTTATATACAAATAGTCATTAACTTTTGATAACAAATCACATTAAAAAAGTTTTTAAGTACTATTACCAGTAAGCAGTACCACTTGTACTAAAAATACAAAAGAAACTAGCGATTAAAATGTAGCAATTTTTTTTTAATAAAGTACATCATGAGCTGATTGATTAACGATTCTTCAATTACTTTGAAAAAGGTTTAATAATTATTGCTAGTGGAAACCCCAAAATGTAAATGCAAAAAAACAAAAGGAAACGTGCTATTAAGATCTTTCACTAATTCGTACACAAAAATCCCACTAGACAGGAGCAACCGATTCCCGTATCACTATTATTGGTGGTAGCCAAGTCTCTTCCAGCGCAATTATATCCTAATTTCCGGGTTTACTACTGGGATGAACTGGTTTTATTTCCATGTCTACTAACATGTTGGTAACAAATATTCAGTTCGTTCATTTGCAGTTGATGAATCTAAACTGAAATAATCTAATTATTACAAATTAAAATTACGAACGGTGAAATCGCCAGCCCGGGCTGGTTTTGTTGCCCCGGCGCCCAGATACGTCCGAACACACTTTATTTCAGAGCGACTAAAGGCAGGCCCGATAAGTTTTGCAACGAGCCTCGCACTTAGAGTGAATGCATTGCACAAGCCACAAAAAGATGAATAAAAGATTTAGCGTAAAATATAACTCTACTCTGGCGACTGATCTAAATTAAAACATTCTTTTAATGCAGAGTACAAATGCACCAGTAAAATCAATGATTTACCGTAGTTGCTTCTAAGGAAAACAAAATTCATTCTCATTGCTTTTTATATGTGAAAATGAATAGCTAATCTAATTAATTACCATTATTTTTGGTCATAAATCAATAACAATTATACTTATTTGCCTCGTCAAAGGTTTTAGACGAGTTCAGTTCTATTTTTGCCTGGACGTTTTTATCTCTCAACTATAGCATCCAATCTTAATTGTAGAGCATAACTAATATTTTTGAATTTTTATTATCAGATTTCCTAGCATTTGATCAAACTGCCTTGTCCAACCATGCGTATCTATAATTCTTGATTTTCAAGATTTGGCAAGTAAGTTAATATCCTTCTATATGGAGTCAGTGGCACATTGAGACAGATGGGAAAGTCCGTTTTGTGGCCAGGAGGCGTTTTGTAGGAAACCACGTTTTCTGCTTCCTTTTGCCGGGTAGTTCTCGCCTCAGGAATTTTATGATGATGCAAGTTGTCGCACGGTAGCTGCCACCATAATCCTCGTACAATGGCAGGTGATGATGTCATGTTCCAAGAGTAGAGCTGTTGTTGGTATCTCGAATGTCAAGGTCAACGTTCTTCAACAGTCGTGTTTAAATTGCCTATAATGTTCAATTGTTGTTGCTTGATCTGAAACAATTTTACTTTGACCATTTATAGATAAATCTCTCTCCGATTTGTTGAAAGCACAATATAGACTTTCCTAAGTGATAACATCATTCAACTTATCAACGGTTTAGGTGTTTATTAAGAATTCATTGTAGGAGAAGAGAGCTAGCCGCAACATTCATCAAGCAAGATCAAGAAAACAAATATAATCACAACATTCACAACTACCAAGAACCATATTGTACGTGAACACCACAACAGTGTAGCGAGTAACAACGCGTACCGTCTGCAACGGCTGCCGTCAGCTTTACTCATGGCATCAAAGCACGGAGAAGTGATTGTTTTCCAAAACTTTGCCATTCCAAAATAAAACAGATCCCACACACACGTCACACTGAGCCCAAAGAAAGCCCCTAGAATCCCGAGAATATAGGCGATATACTCTATATAGCTTGTCAGACTGTAACGTGCATAATAAAATATGAAAGATACCTGAATTCCAACCATATACCAGCGGAATCGCCCTTGTCCAGCTCATACATGGACTCGGCTACTGTCACACCATAAGTAACAAGTTGCAATCTGGCAAGCATTCGCAATCTTTGTAATCTGTACTTCTATAAGGCTGGGGGCAAACTTTCACTGAATCGTTAGGCCGTGGGTAGTAGAAAGGAAGGCAGCCACATGTAGCCAAGGAATTATTTACGTTACATTCAAATTCACAGTTAAGCTTAGTGTACGATTTAAACATCGCTAATCTCCTTTCTTGTGTGTATAAACATGCCCTTTTACTTGAAAGGTATGAAATCAAACTATTTGTTGTTAAAGCAAACTTGGGTTCGACTGCAATGTCGTAATAAAAGTTCTCATGTATCACAATTTCACGGTTATTGGAGAGTGGAATTTCATTTGGACTATGAACTATTATATTTCCGAGATTGTTTTTATTATAGATCATGCACGTATTGGATTTATTTATTTTGATTTTTTAATACAATACCCAATCCCTCAATCCCGTACATAGGCTCGGTATTCATATCTCCTTTGAAGTCCAACATGCTATATCGAAAGTCCATGTCATGTTACCATCAGAAGTATCATTATGCACATCTACAGTATGTTTTAAAGGATAAACTACGTTTTCCCTTAAAATAGATTCATGTTTTAAACCATTATAGGTCATACTTAGCCCGTTCATATTATCGGTATAGAATTGTTGAAAGAAATTACTGATACATCTTGTGAGGTTTTTAAAAATCTTTTCATCTACATACATATCTAGCATGTTGGAATTGCAAGGGGGTTGTAGTTTGTCCATATAATGATCAAACGAATATCCGTCTATGTTTTTAAGGACATATTTTCTTGAATCATCTTTAAATTTGGAGGTGTATCTTAAACACATTTTAATCGCTAGAGCAAGCATAACCATTTCTTCTTCGTCACAGTTTGTTATAGACGAATCACAATCGTCATTTTCACCTTGTTTACATTCCGATAAGTAATATGAAAAATTGTATCTTGTTTTAAAGGTATTGGGCCAGCACACAGTTACTGCAGGAAACGAAACGTTTTCAACACTAACCTTATAGTTTGAAAGGGCTTGGACGATTAGTGGAGATTTCCAGGTGCCGTAGGCGTCCTTGATGAAAGAATAACGATATAAAGCACAAATAATGTATACAAACATCCTTAGAATTTTGTATAGTGATTTACGTTTAATCTTCGTCATAGTAGTTAAAGCAGAACCCCTGCAAGATGAACGCATCGGGACATCCTTGTTTTCTGGTGATATTTTATCTTTAAACCAAACATTTGAATTTAAAGGTCCTTCGTCTCTTGTAAATTCATCCTCATCAATATCTGCTATATACATATCATTTTGATTGGAATTTTTAACTCTGATTTGAATTCGATTCTCACTACTTACGTCTTTGGACATAACTGTTTCAACAAAAAAGTTTTAAACGCTTGATATTATATTATAAACACCTTTATGATTGCTACAACAATATTTTATAAGGCCTTCTTAGTCTAATGTTGATTGGCGAAACATATATATTTAGACCGCTACGGACCCGCCTTATATATATTTGGCGGACTTATGATGCAGGTTATTTTTAAAGTATAGTAGGAAGAACTGACGTTATTCCTTATGTCAGACACTTATATACATTGTCATCATCAACACTCAGCACATAACAAAACCATACAACAAATAAACTTGAATATCTGAAAATTTTCACAATAACGTGACGCTATATTGCCCTTATTTCATGAAGCATTCGTGATTTGTGATAAAATAATTGTGTTCTTCAATCTTTCGTGTCCTGTTTAACGTTGCATGCCGACGTATAGTCTGTCATGGAATAAATAATTCAGTTGTTGATTGTTAAACAATCAGTATTTTGAAGAAATTTGTTACGGTTAAAATTAACCGTTAGTACGTGATTTTGAATAAATGGAATTAAAAGATCTTACAAGGGGAGGTGTACCCGCTATAAGAGGTACAGAACATAATCAATAATATAAAGGATTACTAAACAAAGATATTGTATTGTTAAACTAAACAGAAGATAAAATTAAATCATAACTGATAATTAAATTATCAGCATAACCGTAACAAGTTCCTCTAATATAGAAAATAGTATTATAGGTAAAATACTTCGGATTCTAATAATTATAAGAAGAGAATTTGAATCACTCAACAAAATAAAATAAAATATCTAGAATAATTAATCAGAGTATTAAAATTTATAATTAATTATTAATAATGAATGAATCAAATATATGGAGATCGTTAATCTGGACAATGATAAAAATTCGTATTGAAAATATTAAATGTTCCGTCATACCTCAAAACAAATGGTCGTTGTGCTCCCAAGAAAGTCGGGGGCAAATCTGGCTTCTCTGAACTAGTAAGAAGGCCCTGTGTGGCCCTGTCGAAAGAGCTAGCAACCAGAATCAGCAAACT
Organism: Flexamia atlantica; assembly: GCA_035578135.1. Classification (NCBI taxonomy): domain Eukaryota; kingdom Metazoa; phylum Arthropoda; class Insecta; order Hemiptera; family Cicadellidae; genus Flexamia; species Flexamia atlantica. The sequence goes on from JAQJVK010000014.1 coordinate 13,107,657, forward strand.
AACAGTTGAGTGTCATCAAATACCGGACTCTATGTGCCAATTACACAAGACAACTGTGTAAAAAAACTCAAAAAATTGTGGGGAATTGTGAAACTCCTATAGTAGGTCTCAATCTCTAATGAGCCAATAATTTAGATAAATAATATTGGAAAATGGTGATTATCGTCTCAGAATATTTCATTAAATTATTTATACTTTTTTATTATTTAGTAGTTGATAAGTGATTTTTAAAGGCTGAAACATTGATTACATACAGGAAATCAAACTTACCTCTATTCATTACCTCATAGTGGGAGCTTAAAACAGCTTAATTATATTATTTAACATAACAGTATGGTCAAATAAGTTTTGTTTCACACATTTTGTTTACATATGCTCTTTCCAATACCTGAATAAATATTACGTTACAACTCGTGATAAAAACAATTTCTGTTTTTAGAAAAATTACACAGTCGACAGAATATGTTTCTCTATAATTATCTTATCAATACTTTTGGTTGTTAACTACAGACTGCATTATTCTTCCCCTTGCAATCTCAATAGTTGCAATAGACTGAATGAGGGACGGAGGCTTATAATTTTTAGTCTACAACTGACACGATTGCAGCCTGTCGACACAACTCGAGCTCGGATGTTTTATCGACATAAAAGTCCCGATGATCTGTCCCGATACAATTATAAGACTTTCATAAGAAAATGAATTTGTTTGCGTTTTTAAAGAATGATTAAGTGTTTATAGATCGAAATAACTCTTAAACGTATCATTCAATGGAGGTTTTATTTAACTATGTAACTGGTTGCGTGTGGTGGACCGAAGAATAATGGGAAGGAATTAAAATAAAGTTCTTAGTGCACTGGACTAGAAAAATAGGATAGTTTTGGAAAATTCATAGTACTATAGTGAAAAATACACTAGCTCCTGCAACTTTGATGGTAAAAGAATTTGCAAGCGTCGATTGCAAGTGCTAAAGTCTGATTAAGAAACCATATGATAACCATCAATATGCTGTTCATATCCGAGCCTGCCAAAGGTACATGATTATGTATAACACAAATTAAAATATTTTTCTTATTGTTATGTCACACAGCTATTGACACTTGAAACCGCTTATTAATATCTCATCTATCAACAAGGACAGAACTATAACACTAATCTGCCTTAGACTACTTTTCCAACGTTATTTAAAAATTAATGCGTTCGGTGTTCAAAGCCTATAAGTTATAATAATTCGTGATTATAACTTAGTAGTCTCTGAAATGCTTGTGACGTTGAGAGAGAGGGTCAGAAATATGAGTATGAAACATCAACGGTGAGGATTAAGATGCAAAAGCTAATTGACTTACTTGATACTTTTCAGCAGTGATTGATGGATTCTGTCAATTCTTTATTTCTACTTTTACCACACTAATTACATCTACAACAAAAGTTTCATTTAAGGGTTGCGGATTGGTCAGTCATGATCCGGCTTGCCTAAAAAAAAGTGGTTTGGATCGCTGTTCCCAATAAAGAGTTTAGGTAAATCTTGCAGAATTCCACTGGTGAAAAAACCACAAACACTAAATTGAAAAAAAATTCAAATAGCCCACATAAATGTATGATCCTAAGATTTTCCTTGTCATAAATGTATGATCCCACATTTCCTAAGGTTGTATGCGAGGAATAATAATTTATTTTTGTTAGGGCGTCCAGCTTTTCACTGACATACATTAAGCCACTCGGGGCACACTGACTCAATACGCTGAAAATCCTTGACTCATCGACGTTAGGCCCCCAGTTCTTCCGGGGTTCAGCAGAGTTGATTATATAGAGAAACGTTTTCTGGAGTATAAGGGTGTAATCTGGTGCGGTGATAAATTACCATAATCTAAAGTTACTTACACAAAACGGTTTATTTTCACAATAATTCAATCATTGACACTTTGAATTGTGTCAAATAAATAGTACAATGCAGTTACATATTTTATTCTATATCATTACATGGATCTGTCCATCTAATCAATCGAAGTGGCATACCATTGAGGAAGGTTTTAATTGCAAAAGTATTGAAAATCATTTTGAGTATTTTTTATTGGCATATCACTTTTCTGGTTTGTAACTGTTGCTCGCGTCAATTTTAAAATGACATATTTTCTACCTAGTAATACAAGGTATTTGATGCGAAAATTCATGTCCCATTCATTTTATATTAATATTTTTTTTCCAAATTTTAACTGTTGGATTAGTATTGGATAGTTTACAAGTAACTTTCCACTCTAAAATGAAATCCCTTGTCATCCTCTGAGAATCACGAGATATTGACTAACAAAATAAGAGAAAGTTAATTTTTGTAGAGTTTTTATTCACATGAAACGCAACTACATTTTTTAAACATCATTAAAGTATCGACTCCCTGTCTTAAGTTTAAAAACATGTTTGTTGTGTTGAAACATGTTTGTTGTTGACAAGTTTGTTGCAGTTGCATGTCTTTACTTCTAGAGTTTGCAAGTGAAACACGTAATAAAAACAAGTCATGAAGTTTTACTAATTCATTTGCAATGTTTAAGAATACTTAACTTTCCTGTTCACTAAACAAATTTATAAAATCCTAAATAATGTAAAACATCTTTCAACATAATTGTTATGGGGTGGAAATTTTGATTACATAAAAAGTCACAAGACTACACACTCTACGAAAAAAATTTGACAACATGAGACAGAGAATTCGTTGTTTCTACAAGTCAAATCAAATCAAATTTTTTCCCTTTTTTAATGATACAAAAATTTACAGAATTGGGCTTAAAATTCTAATTACAAATATGCTTAAGTATTACTAAAATAAGCGAAACATATCCCCGCATAGAAAAATCCGTGCGTGGGGGGGGAGTAATTGTTTAACATTTTCAAACTCTGCTTACAGATTTTTATTTTCAAACTAATTGATTGCTTATTAAATTATTAAATGTTTTCAAAGATTAACTTTACTAATTTGACTAAATAAATACAATCTAAGTATTTTTATTAAATTGAATACTAATGTGCTTGTTTTATTCTTAAGACCATATAAAGGCTAAGTTAAAGGATAAACATCTTTATGACAAGATTTAGCAGTCTTACATACTCTAACAGTTCCAAAGTAAAACATTTCCCACAAACACGTCACACTAAGTCCAAGAAAAGCCCCGAGAATTCCGAGGCTGTAAGCGAGAAATTCAGCATAGCTTGTGATGCTGTAGCGGATGGTGGTGTAGAACGAATTTTCACTGATGAACAACTCGAAAGATGCGTAGGGATCTTTGCCGTCCTGAGTCAAAACCTCCTGGACCGTCACACCGAAAGTGAGGGAGTTGCAGTCGGGCAGACATTCGCAGCGAAACTTGGGCCTCGTGCAAGGCTGGAGGCACACCTTGATCGAGTCGTTGTAGCGAGGGAAGTGGAAAGGGAGGCAGCCGCATACTTTTAAGAAAGTATCTGTGAGGCACTCGAACTCGCAGTTCCGCTTCGTGTAAAACTTGAACAGCTTCAGTTGCTTCTCGTGGGTGTAAAAACAGCCTCGTTGATGTGGGGGGTATTGTTCGAGGTTATCCCGCGCTATGATTAATTTGGGTTCGATCGTGAAAACAGTATATACATTGTCGCGTATAGCGTAGTCGACTATGTAGTCGAAAGGAATTTCATTTGGATTATGGACCAGAACAGTCGCGAGGTCCTTGTCAAAGTGTTTGCAGACAGTTTCGTGATTCCTTAGGGTTTTCTGTAGTAGGATTAATATTCCAGTCAACCCGTAAATAGGCACTGTTTGGAGATCCCCTTGAAAATCCATCATCGTATCAAACGACCAAATCGGAATCGAATCTGTCTTATTTTGATTTCTTCTCACTTTTAACGGAGTTACAACGTTTTCTCTGAATATATCTTCGTGTTTCAAACCGTTGAAAGTCGTACACAAACTGTTATAATTGTTAGAGTAAAACTGTTCAAATTTCTCACCGTCGCATCTTGTGTAGTTTTTCCTTTTTGCGAACTCCAGCGCTATTTGTAACGTCAAAAGGTCGGAATCACAAGGGGGTTGTAGCTTTTCCATGAACATTTCCAACACGCTTTCGTTTATTGCCTTGGGGACATAGTCATTGATTTTCCTTGATTCCGGACTATCCATGCGATAAGTTGGACACATCTGAATTGCAAGCGCAAGCATGGCAAATTCTTGGCTGTTGCAGATTGAATTACCACTGTTATTCGTGTGTCATAGGCAACGGGCGATGTAATCCGACAAATTGTAATCTCGATTGAAGCTGTTGGGCCAACAGATCGTTACGGCGGGGAAGGGAATGTTTTCGAAATGTACTTGAGTGTTGGAAAGTGCCTGGACGACCGGGGAAGACTGCCAACTATAGTAGGCGTTCTCAATAAAAATATAACTGCAAATGATACACAGAACGTTCACTGTGGCCCATAGAACATAGTACAAGGAGTTGCTCTTTATTGCTTCCAGCAATTTAACCGCAGCGCTCTCTCGATGTGTCTCCTCGGTGTGGTCTTCTTTTTTGTAGCTTTCGCACAATTCGTGTTTACCAATTGAACTATTGGATTTATTCAGATTATCAATGTTGTAGTCGATGACACTAATGTCACACTGTTGTGTATTTTTCGCGTTTTCCTCATTTCCTCTTTGACGGCCACTGGTGGTATTCGATACCATACTGCCTGTGTAAATATTTCAAATAAAATATATAGCAAATTGAAAAAATGAAATTTTTTTTGAGATATTAAAAACGAGGAAATGTTTATCTCTTCTACAAATGTTAGGTAGGCAAAAATAACTTGGTTAGATTTGAAGAAAATGTTTTACTTGAACCTCCACCGCCTTACATCAGTTTTACTTACACCACTATTGTTCGCTTAGGCTTACATAAAACAACCGGTCAACAAATTGAATGAAATTGACTAACCCATCGTCACGTGAAATTATAGTATTAAGCTCGTTTAGTATTTACGTATCGTGATTACGACAATTTATTGTTTCGTGATTTTTCAATATATGTTCAATGTCAGTTTTTCTACGTGACTGGCAATCTGTTGTAAAACTTAACAACTGATTAGCGGACGATTAAACAGGCATGGTTTTGTCATTATAGTTTGCCATGAAATTATTTTACTGTAGGCGGAAAATCCTCGATTAAATTCTAAACATAATCTATTTTATTATATGGTATCTTTTGTACTTTCAATTCCCCTAGTAAAAAAACAACTATAAAACAAATAAAGTAATATTAAATACTAAATATTGGTTGGTGTTAGCAGATTCTCTAGTCATTTAGATACTTTGGAGGCATTAAGAAAAAATTATGTAAGGACTGATAAGTTTTTGTTCGGCACAAGGTAAGGGACAGAATATGGGTGATAATGATGGTGATTTTCAATATCAACAGGGAAGGCCCTGCATTGCAGGGGCAGCATGAGGGGACTCTGGGGGAATACCTTGATTCAAAAAGGATCATTGTGGATACTAATTTAGAAAGGGATTACATTGTTGACAAACTAATGAAATTTGCAGGAATTTGGAGCTGAATACTGCAGTTTGTATGCAATAAATAGATCTTTATACAAATAGAAAAAAAACTTAACGGATAATAACATATTTACGTTAATATAGAAAATTTGGACGGGCGCCGAGACGATGGCCTTCCTCAGGTCCACCGGATCAATCATATGGATTGTTGACTCGTTAGTGTTCAACAAAGACTACATATAAAAACAAACAATAAAAACTAATTATTTTGTCTTGTTACTTTGCAATATCTACCACCCCCCCTCAGACACTCAAAATCGGGGGTTCTGGATATGGAGCCTCTAGCGAGCGAAGCGAGTGTATACAGTGTGTAAAGAAGTCCGTCCCATCCCTCTTAATTTGTTTTGTTTGTTACGTAAAAACAATTACATTTGGGGAACGATATTAACTTATCCCAAAGTATCTTTTGTCGTTACTGGAAGTTTTTAGTGTCCCCCAAAAATTAGGGATTTGGGGGACAACTCAAAATCTTCAAAAGAAAACCCATTTTGAGTGACCTCTCATTTTAAAGAGATTAAATAAAAGGCGTATGGTGGAGGTTAGAGGTCTCAAACGTGTCCCTATCCGAATTGACAGCTTGTAAAGTTTTTGAGTACAGCACATTCTTGAAACCTGGCGTCTAAGACATGGAGTTTCAATTTGACCTTTGGTGAGTTGAAAATGGAATGACCCTTGAAAAACGTTATCAAATTAAAAGTAGTTTCTTTTGGTAAAAATTTAAAATTTTGAGGATCTCATAAAATTTAGAATATTTTGGGGACAACTCAAAGTTTTCAAATGTAAACCCCTTTTTAGTGACCCCGCAATTAAAAAAAGCTTGAAAAAATAGGCTAATGGTGGATGTTGGAGGTTTCTTACGTGTTTTTGTATCAAAATCGGCAACTTGTCAAAGTTTTAAATACAAATAACTCCTTGAAACCTCGCGTCTAAAACTTTTGCAGATTTAATTTCACCTTTGGTGACTTGAAATCCGACTCTTAAAACAAGTTATTGAAACATTGGTCTCTTTTGGTAGTATTGAAAACTTTGAGGATCCCGCAAAAATGGAGGATTTTCGGGGAAAATCTAACTTTTCTAATGTAAACCTCCTTTGAGGGATCCCTAATTTTAAGGCGCTTTTAATGTTTTTAAAAACTCTTTAAAATGAGGGACACACAAAAGAGGTATTCAGAAAAGAGGTTTAAGCTCTTCCCAAAATCCCACATTTTTCCGGGACACTCAAAGTATTAAATATTACCAAAAGAGACCACTTTTTAATTTAATAACAATTTTTTCATGAGTCATTGAAGTTTTATACATTAAAGGGGGTAAAGGTGGAATTAAAACTCAAAAAGTCTCAGACGCCAGGTTTCAAGAATGAGTTGTATTTAAAACTTTGACAAGCTGCCAATTTTGAAAGATACATGTTAGAGACATCTAACATGCACCATTCGCATATTTTTAGAAAGCACTTTGAAATGAGGGGTCACAGTACGTTACTTGTAAGAAACTATACTTATACATTTTCAAAAACTAATCAAAATTTTTTTTAGTTTAATTAACGTGCACTAAATTAATAGTTCTTAAGGAATTTAAACTAATGATTAAAACTAAAGTTGTAAGGTTAACCTCGCGGTTGTTTCAATCCAGGGCCCTAGGCACGCTCAAACTCATAGTCAAGATATATAAACATTATCTTCTGCATACATGTGAATAAAGTTCAAAAACGAAGGTTTGTTTAATAGATAGATGGATCAATATATTTACTTTTAAACTCAAAAGAGATTAAAATGGAATCGATTTCTCTTTTGCTTCAAGCACACGAACAGCTTAATAGATTCCTCCATAACTATATGAAATAGATTCTCATTAATGGAGGCAGGTCATCCAGTCAGTTTATATTCATAGGGCACAACGAGAATGAAAAAATAAAAACTGTTATAGGATGCTGTAGTAATAGTATAGAATATTTAATGAGAATAGACTCAAAGAAATTTATTATTTATTGCTCCACTTCTCGAAAAGCCAACTATGAATTTTGATGAACACTTCAAGAGCTTAATCGAAGATGAATGATCTCTAATTGTTTTGTTTTAAAACTTGTTACAGTCTTTAATTCTAAAAAAAAACATGTTTTCTACATTTGCTATACTGGCCTTAACAAGTTAATATGTATATGTCCCTTTTGTATACTAAAAGCTTCTTAGAATGTTTTTTCCAGGGTGTTTTTAATTAAGTGAATAAATTATAACCACAAAGTATGTTTGGTGTGATTACATTTCTAAACTTGTCGTATTAAAATAATTTATCGTAAAAAATTAATGAATCTAAATAAAAATTCGTTTCCTTTATGATGTATCAAATATCTGCTCAATTACTCGATTTTCTGTTGATTGTGTATAGTTAAATTTATACTTTCACGTCTACAACTCCAGTATGACGACTAAATTGAAAAGTAGTTTCGAATATGATCAGAGCTAAAGGAAATTATTCCATCCACTGAATTTCTCAAAACTTGTCAAATGATTAACACATTATAAAGATAGCAACACAAATATATTGTAAACATTTTAAACAAATTACCGGCCGGGATACGTTGCTGGTGTTGCTCAGAAAACATTTTAAAATCAAAATTAAATATTTGAAAAATGGCTAAAATCCTGTGTTGTCCTGCATATTCTTATCTCAACCTATACTGTTTGGCAAATATTTATCATATTAGAAAAGTGAATTAATTTTATACTAAGACAAATAGAGCAGTTGTAATAAAGATCAATAAACGTCATGACATCTAAATTTACCTTAAGGGATTTGATAGAATGATTAATTATGAAGGGGTTTGTTTAATCTAGGAACGCCAGAAATACAAGCAAACTTATGGGAAACTCTCAGCCAACATAACGCCCACTAATTTCTTTTTAGTTGACCTTTATTAAAAACCGTTAATTATTTAACATTAAATTTCCCCAATTTTTCTACAGTAGAACACGTAATTCTATACCACGGTGTGATCCTGTATTGCAGGGTAGAGGGATATGTATGAAGTGATCCCACAATACCGAAACGTAAGCTGATTTACGGGCCGCGTTATACTCAACGCACTCATCTCAACGTCTCTGAATTTCTTGAAAATAATCGCCGATTGCTAGTTCAAAGACCTTCCAGAAACTAATAACAAGAAAAAAATTACTTGTTCAACACACATCGAGAAAAACATAGTTTTTACACAGAGAAAAATGAATTTTTAGAATTACCAATAAAATTTTTAAATTAAACAATATAAATGGTTTCTATATGGACAACTCATTCATTGTTTGCTTTAACCATTACAAATTGTTAAAAATATAGGTTTTTTCTAATATTCTTTTTTGTTATATTTACAATTTGAACTGTTACGTTTACAAATTTTAATATTGGTAATTTCAAATAATCGGACCCCTGTATTGTTTGAAATTACCAATTTAATTACCGATTGCAATAGTTAAAAAATCGTTTATATAAAACTATAATACATGTTTCCATTAAGCATGTGGAATTGTTAATCATGTAAAAATTATCTTCCGCACCGGGTCTCGACCCGGGCCTTTCAGTTGAGAGCTAGTTGATTAACCCTCTGAGCTACCCGATCACTGAAGCATTCGGTGTTTAACGCCATTATTGGCCCTAAACACTGATTAAATATTATACAATAAGTTTTATTTAAATTTAATAAGAAAAATAAATTTCCGATATTATAAATATAGTGCTATAACTGTTTTGGCTGTTATAAACAGTTACAACACATTGTTAAATATTAATAATTTTATTGTTTAAAACCACCGTTACTATTATATTAATTATTTGATACAACCATTTCATACTAATATTAAATTTAACCATTAATTACATAATACTAATATTTGAAAATTGTAATTTTAACCAATTTAATTTAACTAGAATGAAGTGTTAAATCAAACAACACAAAAAATTACTTGGTTAAAGTAACGATTTAATTCTTTGGTACAAACAATAAAACCTTGAACTAGACATGATTGGTTATTTCAAACAATACATTTTTCTCTGTGTAACAAATTTGAAAATTTGATTCGTCAGCGCAGAGTGAACTCCAATGTGAACGTTGAAGCTTTTACAGCTCAGGAAGGCCTTATAATGATAGGTATCAAATGTTTTGTTGAAATTTAAACATTATACTGTTCATTTTTCTTCCTATTTATAACAATTATGATAAGTTTTCGATTTATCTTTCTTTTTTTAACACTTTTTGAAGTAAAAACAAAAATTTAAATGATTGATCATCGAAATAAGGTTAAGAATTTTGTTGCGTTAAAAGAAAGCGAACAGGCGCTTTTTGCTTTACGGAACAAACTAAAGAGTGTTTTATTTGAAAGTGATTTCCAAACGTTTGTTAATTACTTGCTTTCAGAAATGACGCATTCAATTGAAAAAGGCAACTAAACTTGAATAATTTTGCCAGTTACACTATGAATCATGATTGTAATTGAATAGGTGACAGGTATAGAGTGTATGCAACCTTTCCCTATTTTTAAACGTTAATCAAAGCGATTCAAGAACAATTCAAACGAATTTTATATTAATTATAACTTTGTTTACATATAGACTACAAATGGAAACTGCTTAGTTTGTTAGAGTATTGACCTCAAGTGAAGGAAATGTTTATTAAAAGGGTTACCCAGTTTAAAGGTAATATCGTAGCTTCAAGATCACTTTTGGAAAATCTGGAAGAATACTCAATATGATGATTGTTAGACAAAAATTGTGCCATGAGCTATCGATGTTTACAACGCCTCATAGTTATTGTATTATTTAAGCAATACGTGTGGACCGAGAGTGTAATCTGTTCAAGCTGTAAATTGCAGCTATGTACGTTGACTGGGTGGATACGGATTGGGCAATATCCTGATTTGTGGGGGGTGCTAAGAGTCAAACAATCACAAATTTATTCTGTGAAGATAGGTCAAATTTGGACTATATCAAATTTACAGCAAAAAGTATATTCGGATTAGATTCAGTCCACATTTTGTCAATGTCCGACTTTGACGTGTTTCAAAAAGATAATTATTTATACTTACAATATGCCAAAATAAGCTACAGTTGTTATTTTTTGGGTTATTATTTCCTATTTCTCACCTGCCAGACTTCTTTGGCGCCCCGTGGTAGAGCAGAAATGACATGAGAAGCCCCCAGGGCGCCGGTGGCGCCAGTTGAAGGCGCCGGGTGGAGCGTGGGGGCGCCCCTTGCAGAGACTACCTCAGTTCCACTCTTGCCAAATGTGTTTCGTCTAATCTACTTTTGGCTGTCCTTAAATCGATTAATCAAAAACCCTTCTGGACACTCAGTCTGACTTGTTATTGTTATTGATCTTAGCTTACATTTCAATTTAGTCATTTGAATTCAGGTTAGAGTAATAACCTCATTTGATACTGATCGATAGATAATGCGCCTAATAAAACTGAGAGGGCAAAAAAATCAAATTTCATTTTTCTTAGTCTTTTTGGAGGAAAATAATTCAAAATACGTTTACACCCCTTGACAAAATAATGAAATATGGCTGTAAAATAATTTGATCAGATCGACTCAAGGAATACCAGTAAAAATAATAGGTTATCTGAATTTGGTGAAATTAATTGAAATAAATATTCTTACCCTGTTCTGGTTTATGTTGTCAAGTGATCCTCTGAGTCCATAAAAAATGCGACCGGTTTTGAACTTTAAAAGGTCATATTCAAGCATAATAGATAACCAACTTAAATATTCTCAATCAGGTTTAAGTTTGTTTAGATTAAGATTTAAAGAACTATTGCGTTGAAGTCAGTTCATTACTGATAGTATGATTTATTTAACAGCAATCAACCTTTTGAGCCTAAAACATGATTTTTGAATCAAGCACAATCTCTATTCCCCCATGGTCCCATCACGCTACCCTGCATTGCAGGGCCTTGCCGGTTGATATTGGAAATAAGCTTCACCCATAGTCTGTCCAGTCAGAATCCGCCCTAAAACCATATTTGCCTTCATGTAAGTTTTTTTTATTAAACTACCTTCATGTAAGCTGTTGTTTACAGAATCTGTTGTCATTAACAATTTTGTTAGCATTTAATTTTTGTATGTTCAAAATTTGATTTAGTTTTTTTAATTTTTAAATATGAAATTTAAGAAATATAATGTAATTGAATATATTAATTGATGAAACTAATTTAGGCTTTCCTATCTGCCTTATAATATTTTCATAGTAAAGTAAAGTTATGTTCACTACAATACATTGCATGTTTAATAATTTGTTATTTATTTATTCTATTCATGTTCGGGAATAGTAAAACAGTGACGGAGAAAATGAACCTTGTACATTTTTAATGAAATTGTGAAACATGGGCTCTGGAACTTAAAGGTGAAAACTTTTGAAATCCGTTACTCAGATAGTTTTCAAACCATACCAACGCTGTGCCATGAGTCCCAATGTATTCTAATGTTTTCAACAATATATTTCTATCAACTGTATCAAAGGCTTTGGCTAGGTCGATGAATATTGAATAGGTTTTGTTATTACGTCCAATAGCCTTGTGAATATTTTTGTGGGAGAAGAAAATATCTCCATTTGAACCTTTACCCCTTCTTAAAACAAATCAATTTTCAAAACGTATTTTGAAGCCCCCTACAAGCTCTCCCGGTTGTAGTCGGAATGCTTTGACAGCAGCAGATTCACTAAGAAGGCCATGTACTGGTTGAAAACCAACCGATGTATAAATCGATGAATTTTGTTGTTTAATCGCGTTATGCAAGAATTACGCAAATTCTTTTATGAGAAAACTATCAAAATGTCTGATTTTTCATTTAGAGAAGCCTCGTAGTGACTTTCTAAGCCACCACCCTAAAATATCACATAAGTTGAAAATATTAACTAAATTAAGAAATGAGGATTTGGCAGTCCAACCAGCTCTGCTGGCCAACAACAAAAATAAACCTATCGAGTAAGTGAGTCCGCTCATACATTTTTTACTTACAGTAACGCATGAGTGAAACGTTGTTGTGTCATATTTCTCCCTCCCACTCAATGTCACATTCATTTCATTCGTGATTATAACGCAGTAGGCTGTGAAAGCTTCATAAATTTAAATAAATAGACATGAATTATGAAAAATTCCAGTTATCTTGATCTATCTTCCAAAATAATTTTAAAATAACGTTTTTTAAAAAAAATGTGTACGGTAGCTGATAAGCGTTGTAACTCTAGCTTTGATAGATTGTATGTAAACTAGCGACTTTTGGGGCTAATATAGCAATGAATAAATATTCATTGCTATATTTAAAAATATTTAAATATTTTATTATTATTTATTTATATTTAATTATAAATATTTACATATTTTTATTTATATTTAAAAATATTTATTTTTATATAGCATTAAGTTACATCATTGATGTAACACATAATCACGCAATTTAAGCTGGCTTAGGTGTCAAAAATATACAGATGTTTGTCATGTGACTTTTGAACAAGCTCTAGGTTTTATTTTAAACAAAATAAATTTTAAAATCACATTGATTTTGAAATAATGAATATATTTCATTATCATGGATTGCTTTGACGTAAACTGCCATGCGTCAACCCAACACGAACGCAATCTATCAAATCAACTAACATAGATAAAATAAACCTGAGCTAAATAATATAATTTAGATTTAATTTTTTCAAGGAATACATAATCGTATTTTGAAAAAGATGGACTGCTATAGTTTTATTAAAGTCTTAAGTATAAAGAGAACATCCGAATTTTATATCGACAGAACATAAGTGCTCACCTTATGCTACCAGAGTGCAATCCCGTCAGGAAAAAACTTTAGAATCCGTTTCCACCATTTAAATCGTAGTTAAAAATCGATTTTTTTCGATGTATATAATCGCGATTATGTTAACCAAAACAACATTCCGATATTATCATCGAAACGATAATTTAAAGCACAGATGTTTATGTGCATGATAGTGTAGTAAATAAACAATTCGAATAGGTTTCAATCGAAATAAAACATTAAATATCTTAATTATACATGGTTACAATTACTGTGTAGGCACAGCACCTTTTAAACATTGAGATAATACACTTTGCCCGACACTTCGGTACTACCGACGCATAAAATTTCCTAGGTAAGAATTGGACATGGCCTTAATTCTATGATATCGTAGATAAACAGGAATATTTGAACCAGCTAACGCATGTTACTATCAAACCAAATTACATGCTAGGTCCGTAATTTACATGCAATTGAGGAAACTTATGGTTCCACATATAAGTTATCTTCTTCAATGTTTCTCGACGACATATTGGAATTTTCTAACCATTTACCTACATCCACGTGTATTACACTGCACTTCTATCACGATTCATTACTAGAATCATCATAATACCACATGAAACTGAATTAGATAATGAAGACAATTTTTGCAACCCATGCCTAACTCTAGGTTTGTCAGTTTCTTTAATTGTAATAGTTCTGAACCCGACATTTTAATAAACATTAAACCAGTAACCTAAATTATTTGTTCCAAATAATGTCACCGGTTAATTACATCAAAACATACGATTTAAAAGAAATCGATTATTTATATCAAATCGGAAAATATCGATTTTTAACTTCGATCTTAACGGTGGAGACAGATTGTCAAGTTTAGCCCCCGTTAGGCCTAGACTAAATCTATAAACCTCTATTCCCTCATTCAGACGGTTGTGACCATTGACATCACAATGGAAAGGGTGTTTTTTTGGATAGAGCATTCTAGATTTGGAAGTGTGGCTTTCAAGCACAACAAAATTTGAAATTACATTAATAAATCTGATAAATGTCGTGATAATACAACGGGTGCGTGCGAGGACATCTCACAGTATTCAGGTCACAGTTAAAGATATTTAGCAAAAATAGAGAGCAAAAGAGGTGAAAATAGTATATTTCATTAAAAGGAACTAAAGTGGCGCTTTTCGTTCAAGGTCAAGTTTTACGACCGAGACTGTAAGCCGAGGTTGAAAATTGACCGAGTAACGTAACGAAAAGCAGCATTAGGTCCGTGTGATGAACTATATTTTTCGTTATACGAGGTTCAGTCAAAAAGTTCCCAGAGTGAATTTTTGTAGACATATAGCGCGATCGCCAGCGGTAAATTTGTCTTGCAGTTGTTGGTACGACTCCTTGGGAGGGCATGGGCATATCGTTAGTGGTGGCATAGCTGACTTGCCGTAGTGCAGCATTGGAAAGCGCTTTTCATGTACCTGCAAGCCTACGGTGTTGAATTTTTGAAAAATGGCATTTTATGAACAGCACACGAACATTGTTCTTGTTTTACTTTAAAAATCACCCAGTGAGACTCTTAAGTTATTAATTCAAGCTTATGGAGAAGAGGCGATGAAGAAATACCCCAATATTTTCTTCATCAGCATCACCCAGTGCGCTGTTCATGAAATGCCATTATTCAAAAATCCGACAACGTCGACTTGCAGGTACACGAAAAGCGCTTTCCCATGCTGCACTATGGCAAGTCGGCTATGCCACCACTACCGATATTCCCTCCCCAGGAGTCGTACCAACTACTGCAAGTCAAATTTCCCGCTGGCGATCACGCTATATGTCTACAAATATTCTTTCCGGGAACTTTTTGACTGTACCTCGTATTGCTCAATACAATACGTAAACTACTTAAGAAAACCAAAATGTTACAGCTTGTTTACCTTTAAAGCTACCTTCCAAAGATGCCGCCATCTTGTTCTTGCTATTTGAAGCAATCAGCTGATTGTCTGTTTCATTTGTGTTAGGTTAGACTGACAACAATGGACAACTATCGACGTATCGAACGCATGTAATAATCGATTGGTGAAATGAGCGAGATTCACAAATCTGTTATCTTCCTTCCGAGAAGAGATTATTTTTTTACTTTCTAGGAAATCTGTTTACCTTACATATTGATTGTTTATTTCAATTTAATAATTTTTATCATTGATCGTAGTAGTAGAATTTATACCTTCTTCATTTACGAACGGAAATATTTGCTTATAAATTATCGATTGTTCGAATCAATACTATGTATTCAAATCAAAGAGTTTCGTGAATGATAGTTATGATAATAAACGACAAAAATGAAACAGCTGATGTACTCGGCACGTTTTGACTTTTTTAGTCCTAGGAGTAAAAAAGATCAGCTGGTATCGAGTACATTAGCTTTTAATTCCTTGGAATAAAAAGAGCGTATTTAGGTCCGGAAAACATGCATTAAAAACAGCTGTTTTTGAAGCAGTATAACGAAAAGTCTTTTTTTTGAAAAGCGAATGCGAATATTTATGTATTTGAAAAAAAATAAGCAAGTACAGTTGCAGAGTACGAAAAATTGTCGATATACGGTAAATGTTAAAGGAAATAAAATCATCCTTTTTAAAGACGAAATTATAACTTATATTTTGCGGGAATAAAAATGGTAAATTTAATTTCCTTTACAATAATAAACAATTGATAAATAATAATATAATTAATTCACAATAGTAATTTAATTTGTATGTTTATTGATATAGCATTGTAAAACCACTGATAATCGAATAAAATTAAAAAGTAGGAAAATAATTGTATAAAATATTCTATCGGAAGTACTTACCTTGTAATTTTTCAAGAACTGAATTATTTATTGTATGATAGATTATACTGAACATCGTTTTACCATGCACGAAAAATCCAACATTGTAATTGTTTTATCGCAAATCATGCATGCAATATGAATTCAGGATAGTACGCTATTCCGACACGGTTTGGATATTAAAGTGTGTTTGTTTGACGGTGTGTATGAGCTGAGTGTTTATGATGCTTAGTGACCTGTGTGCAAGGAATGCCATCAATTATTATTAATGTGAACAAAACTATTCTCGTTGTTACTTTTATATGTAAGTTGCCGACCCAACGTTAGATTAACAAGAGCTTAACAATCATAAAAAGTGTCAAAATATCGAGCGTTTCGAGCTTTGGTCAGGAAACAGTTATGTCCCAAGATTTGCGCAGTACATGTAAGGGCCCTATTTCTCAAATCCAAGTAAATAAATCTAATGACAATGATATTTACATAGTAGATTTTGATGAAGATGAATTTAAAAGAGACGAAGGAACGTTAAATACGAATAAATTGATCAAAGATAAGGTATCTCTAGAAAAGAGGGAAGTCACTAAGCATTCATTATTCAGGCGCACCATAAGGAAGATCAAATGTAAATCATTATACTATATTCTAAAAGTTTTGGTAAACATCCTTTGTGCCATTTGTTCTTTTATTTTCATCAAGAACGCCTACGACACCTGGCAATCTTCACCAGTCGTTCAGGCTCTTTCAAACAGTCAAGTTCATTTTAAAAACGTCACGTCTCCTGCAGTAACTGTATGCAGGCCAAACAGCTTACACCCCGGCTTCAAGTTTTTAGATTACGTATCTAAATGCTTTCAGTGTGATCAATGTAAAAATACAACACACTGTAACGACGAGGACCTGGCTATAATTATCCTTGCATTTCGTTTATGTCCAACACTTGACATTGATGAAGCTATGAAAAAATTTGTACCTGAAATGATAGACGGAAGGGAGGTAGATTTGTGTTTGAACATACTGCGCCCCCCTTGCAATAACTACACGTTTTTTGTGGGTACAGATGGTTGGAGTTCGATATACTTCGAAAACTGTGACGGTAAATATTTCCAAAAATTTTATTCAGATCGTCACCCTAAACTCTGTACGACTTTTAATGGGTTAAAACATGAATCTATTTTAAGAGAAAACGTAAGTCATCCTCTAAAACTTGCCAGAGAGGTCCCTAGCAATCCCTCTGCTCTGACATGGTCTTTCGATAACATGATGAAGTTCGATAATAGAATAGACGGAATACCTTTGTACGGAATGAAGGAATTTCTTTTTCACATTATGAGT
This sequence comes from Flexamia atlantica, assembly GCA_035578135.1. Lineage (NCBI taxonomy): Eukaryota > Metazoa > Arthropoda > Insecta > Hemiptera > Cicadellidae > Flexamia > Flexamia atlantica. The sequence goes on from JAQJVK010000014.1 coordinate 13,125,144, forward strand.
CAAAACATGTATGGCCACATGTGTGGGTCTAGCAAAAAGGATATGGGAACTATAATGGTTCATAGCCCCAATGAAATTCCATTTTCCGAAGATATTCAACAAATTGACATTCATGAAGGTAGATTTTACCGGGTTTTAGTAGAACCGAAGATAGTTTTATCGAAAGATAATTTGGCTCAATATCCCCCGAAACAAAGGGGCTGTTTCTTCGCGAATGAAAAGAGATTATCAATTTTCAAGTTGTACACTAAGTATAACTGTGAATTTGAATGCATTTTAAACAGGACCTTAGATGTTTGTGGCTGTGTTCCTTTCTTCTACCCACGACCAAACGATTCAGTGAAAGTTTGTCTCAAATATTGCTTTCATAACGATTATCAAGATTGCGAATGCTTACCAGACTGCAACTCCCTGACCTACAGTCTCACAGTTCAAGAGTCATCTTTCAACGACGAAAACGATTACTCTAATGTTGGTGTATTATTGCGGATAAGGGATCGTACCTTCTACACCTACGTCCGCTACAGCATCCAAAGCTACAAAGAGTTCCTGGCCTACAGCCTCGGGATTCTAGGAGCTTTTCTCGGGTTCAGCGTGACGTGCGCGTGGGACCTGTTTAATCTTGGATTGTTGAAGGTTTGGAAGGTTGTCTCCTAACCTTAAGAGCATAACATAAATACTGACACCAAAAAGTCTCCTCAAAGAGTGCTATGATGTTTATACAATATCAACAGTGTAGTTTGCTGTTTAACGCATTATGTATGAGCTATAATAAAATATTTTGCTGGAAAAACAAAGTGATAATTAATTGATAGTTACCGAGTTTTATGATTGATTTTTTTCCAAATCAATGGACATTATTTTGTTCGATTTATGCACAAGTTAAGCACTATAGTGTGCAAGCGTGGTATTATGTCAATAAACTCGGCACTGTGTAGTCTTCTGACCTTGAAACCACATTCACCCGAAGTAGTGGGCAAGTGGCGTTTCTGGCCCAATCAATATATTTTACAACTACTTCCGGTCACGCAAGGGTGTGAGACGTCATAGGCTGGGACGTAGCTGTGACGTGTGGGGTTGGCATTTAAAGTTTAAATGCCCGGTATAGGTGGGTATTTAAATTTTAAATGCACGAAAGTGGGTCAAGGTCGGCAGGAGATGTTTTTAAAAAAGATTTAAAAAAAACACATTCTTGTTTCGGGAAATCCAAAAATGCAAGATTTTTTTATTTATTTATTTTTTCTTTTTACGAAATTATTATTTTAAATTGAGTTTGAAAAGTTTGTTCCCAAATTTGAAAAGTAGTTTGTTGTCGGTGCTGACACCTCTTGCTTATTTTCATTCTTCTTGTTGTAAGTTGGCAAAAACACATTTTTTTCGTTTCGATTGTTTGTTACATAAAGTTCCAAAGATAAGCCGAACCCAGTGGCTATAAGTTGTTTTAGTTCTTCACTAAAAATTTCCAAATCCTTGTAGGTTGTAAGATTGGTAGTGTTGTAGTGGATCCCGCGAATGTTGAGAGACATGACTAGAGTTGTTTACTCGACTAAAGGTGTAGCAGGAATGGTTATTGCAAAGCGGGTGCTGCGGGTACCTCTGACGGTGGGGGTAGTGGTGGGGGTAATGGTGGGGATAAAAAATGGCAAGTGTTTGTTTAATCACTTTGAATTTAATCGCTGCCACAATAGACCGAGTCGATGTTGCAATTCTTTTAGTTTATCCAACTGGCTCTTTTGATATGTTTTGAAACTACATTTACAGTAGCAGAAAGAATTACATTTTCTACAAGCTCTTCCGTCAACTTGAACTTCAGGTGTTTTAAAACATTTTTCTTTGCAAAAATAAGATAAAAGTGGTAGATTATTTCTTTTGGATGGCATGTTTGTTGTAGCTTGTCTTAAACAGAACTGAGCCTCTCAACGATAAGGTTTCGTATTTATGTAAAGTATTCGAATAAAACTATCGATTAAAATAAGTGAATAATACTATCGATTAAAAGTTCAAGGTCATCCGTTTGAGCTTTTTAAAAAATACAACATATCAGTATATAAATAACATATACTGATATGTTGTTTTTTTTCTTTTCATTAAAAACATTTTTTTACAATACAATATTTACAATGTTATTTTTGTGCGATGTGCAGAGTAAGTTCCGTAGAGTTGTTGTCGCTCATTCCGTGTGACACTAAATATAATGATCCTGGCTGAATTTCCCGCAGATCTTCATTTTGCAGCAACTGGACGAATCGTTTTCGAAGATATACTTGAAACTTTGGTTCATCACCTGGTGTAAATGGTGCATAGGATAAAGATGCGACGACTGCGTCTCCATGAGTTGTATCAACTTCCTTCATTTCATGAACAGTATAATGTTTCTGTTCTTTTAGTTCTGAACATGTCTTGATAAGTAGAGTATTTGATTTTAAATGCGAGTTGAATTGTTCAACTAAACATAGAAGAAACTGTTGTGATGACATCTTCTTCACTGGAGATGTTGTCTGTTCGGAGTATAGAGTTAGAGTGATACTCGGGGTGTGTTGCTTCCTCGTTTTTATAATCTTCGTAACCCCCACCACATTCTTCCGTTTGTTGTAAGCAGCCAAATGATATGCGTTTTGTAACGCGCATTGAGATTGGTTGAGTTTCGGATCTATTGTAGAAACGCAAATATTTCTAGCATCAAAGTGAAAGGTTTTGTCCACTTTTATGTTTAAAACTTCTTTGTTCGTGTACTGTCGTATCCAATTTTTTTTCCAATCCTCTGGTGTATATGTACGCAAATTGTTTTCAAAAATGAAACATAATTTTGTGTACATTGTTGTACGGTAGAAAACCTTCAAACCAATGAATATGATGAAAATTATTTGATAGCCATCTATTCGTTATTTTAGCTTCTGACTTTAGTTCATGGACAGAACACGGTGCTTCAATTAAAAACGGGTACGCCACTTGTATGAGCAAATCTAAAATTACCTATTCTTTTATAATAAATCTATCATCGTTTCCGCGAAATGCTTGAAATTCAATTACACAAGATTTTGCAGCCATTTCTTCAACCAGTCTGCTCATCACGGTGTCTGCCGATCAACTGTTTTCCACACCACGGTAGGTTAGATATATAAACCAGGCCGTACAGTTGTAGGCGCGTTGGTGTATGTTCAACGTGGGCACCGTCCCCAGTACGCCTAGCCCACGGTTTATTCTTTTTAAAGTTACATTGTAGTTATAAAACTTGCTGAGTTTCTTCTGTATTGTTGTTGGTTTCTTCTTCTGTAGCTTCCGTTGCAATTTCAGTAAAAGGTTCAAGGTTTTTCAACTGCCTCCACATTTCCACTTCATGTGATATTTTATTAAAGATGGATGTATCTATCGGTCCATATTGTAAAGCACTGTCAGGTTGTTTTTGCATGCATCTACCAAATATTCCTTAATAACAGAGCTTTAAAATACCAACTGTTTCATATTCCTAGTGATAAGTAATGTTGCATAGTTTAAAATGTGGAATTTTTCAAGTGTTAGTAGAATTTGATTTTCAAATTGTGTCGAGTCTCTAATTCTTACTTGTTGTTGACCACGATGTTTAATAATGTCAATTTCACTGTCACAATCCAAAAGTCGAATGTTAGTTTTTCTTCCAAAGAAACTGTTGGCTAAATAACATTCAATTAGATGTAGATGTTTTAAAAAGGAATCCCAAGCATTTTCTAAAAATGAACTATCTTTGTACCATGGTTCAGTATTACTGTGGGAGAGTAGTCCAATGATTTTACCAATCCTATCGACACACTTTTACTCATGCAAGATGAAATAGGATAAAAGATGCGAAGGAAAACTTCAGTTAAAATGTTTGGTGGAATATTTTCTTCAAGTTTTTTTTTTCTTACGATTGTTTTATTATTTTCCGACTTTTTATTTTGTTTTCCAAACCTTAAAACTCATCAATTTCCTTTACAACATTTTCTTCAAAATGTTTATCATCATCATTTTCCAATAAAGGTGCTGTTTCGGAAACGCCTTGTACAACTAATAAAGAACTCATTTTGTTTATAATGCTGTAGACGATGTTACCCATACAACTAAAGACAGTCAACTAAACAATTTGCGTTCCCGCTCCTGCTTTTATAACCGAGTAGTGGGGGTAATTGTTTCATTTTTTCACAAAACTGCTTATACAATACCGGTTAAAGGTGTGTATGTAACAATTTTATCATGTAAAATTAAACAATAAGCAGATGTATCTTTGGGTACTTTGTCTTAAAATTCCATTTCTATTTTTATATCTACACTAAAAGTTTTTGCAGATTAATTTTGTTTGGAACAATCAACTACAACAATCGGATTGGTAGATTTAAATTGTTTTGGCGTTAATAAAGGTGTGTTTGTTTTTCCATAATAGGAATTTTTATTCTTGCGTACATATCGTACCAAACGCTAAACCTTTCTTTTAAAAAGTTTATGTTAAAGTTGTCGTATGGAAAGAATTGTGAGTTTAGAAATACTTTAAAATTTGTAAGTTTGCATTGAATTCACCAGCATGTTTAGTTATCTCATTTCTTCTTTTTGTTTGTAATCCGAATATCTTGCCTTTTCCAAATGAGTAGAAGTTTTTACAGTCCAAGTATGACGTTGAGTTTCCGGTAAAACTGGATATTTATGAAACTCCCAACTTCTAAATGGTATTACGATATCACGATCTGATTTTAATGTTCTGAATAATGAAATTCTAATCTGATCATTTAACCGTACATGCGGTACTCTCAAAACAATCTTGTCTAAATGCATTTTCCATTCTAAAGTAGTTTCCGTTGTTCCATCAGGCGCTATAATAATATCTTTGTCGTTTGATGGTCTTAACAAAACTAATACTTGTTCTAAGTTTATTATTATTTGTCGTTAATCTTCGGCAAAGCCTAAAAGTAATCTTAAAGGAAAGTAACAGTCAAAATTGCCTGAACTGTTTGGAGTGATTGTACTGGAATCGGGTGCTACCCATCCTGCGGCGGCCAGCATATTTTTTCACTCGGTGTTAAAGATGCTAATCCTTTTAATGTAATTGTAATTCCCACCTTTTTTGTTGAATCTACTGCAACTCCGGAAATGTCATATCTTATTTCATCAAACAAATATGCCATGGGGCATTTATGAACGGAACAGTACTTGCAGCGGTTCCATCTTTTTTGTTACTCTTCCTTCGATATACAAATAACCTTCACACGGAAGTGTATAAATATCTTGTTGTTGTATGGGAATTCTAATTTAATCATTTTTGTTTAATTTTGACGAAGCGTAAGGGTTGTACGTATGATATTCCTTTTCCCATAAGGTTTCGTCGAATGTCGGACCCTGCGCTATATCCAATATTTCCATTATTAATAAGTTTGAATCCAATTTCTTCTAGAAAACGAATGTTATCACTTGTTTATCCTTCTATAGCTGACGTGCTACTGACTTGTTTACCAGTAAGCTCTTTCTTTTTAAATTATAACCCCATTGTTATGTGGTTGATTTTATATGTATTCGTATAGTTATAGGTTCCTCTCTAAAATCAATATGATTTCCGTCTTGATCTAGTATGTTCACCACAATGTCTGATATAAAACTGGTGTTTAACGGTAGGTACACTAGGTTTTGTGGCTTTTCCACAATTTTAAAACCCAGAGCGACAGTTGGATAGAATGTGTGCAATATATGAGTATTTTCACAATCTCTATAAGAACCATGTATAATATTACAAGAAGCATCTATACTGTTAACTTTCATTATTGTCACAGTTGTATCACCTGTATGGTTAATATGAGATTGTAAAATTTTCGTTGTTTTAGGAAACCCTAATAAACCACCAATTGAATGTTCTTTGCTAAAATATATATAACATTTAGATTTGATTTCAGCTTTCATAGTATTGTTATTTCCTTTTATTGTTATATTAACTTTTCTCTTATGATTTTCTATCGCTTCATTTATATCATCAATTTCATATACTCCAGTGGGTAAACTAAATACTTGTATATCTGAGTATTTGTTTTTATCTTTATCTTTTGTTTTGTAATAATGTATTTTGTTATTAACATTTTCAGTAACGTTGGGAATAGAATTATAAGTTGTTATATCTAATAATGCGGCTTCCCATAATTTATATTTTTCCAAACGTAACGCAGGAAAAAGAACACTTCGCAAAGTAGATGAAGTTCCAGTTAATGATACTGTATAGGAAGACATCTTAAAGTTGACTAACGCTTTTTGTTAAAAAATCTAAACATAAATGTCCACAGATTACCGTATCATCAGGTTGCTCTATTTTATAATTGTAAAGTACATTTTTAGCTGTTTTAAAGTAATATTGTAGTTCTTTTGGTGGTGGGAGATTACCAAAACTATCAAAGTAGTAAATAGTTGATCCTCGTTTCTTATAACATACCCAATGAGAGCCTGATCCTTTAATATTGTCTAAATTTACTATTCCGGTTTCATTTTTCCAAATTTTAACAGGTAATGCATCTTTCATAAACACTCCTCTAAAAATGGAATTTTTAAACAAGAAACATAAGTAATTAATTCTTTATCTGTTAATTCTTTATTTGGAATTAGTAATTGTTTTTTTCTGTTTAATACACACGATACGGTCTTAGGTATAATCCTCCTCCTTTTTTTATCATTGACCATATTGTTTGTTTCTTTTTATTTTTACCTGCGGTGGATCGTCGTTTTCTTCTTATATTTCCTCCACGTTTCTTTGCAGGTTTTCTCCTTCTTTTTCCACCTCCTTTCTTCTTTCCACCTCCAAACATCGTTTTACCCTTCATTGCTGCTGATACCTCTAAAGCTGCTGCTTTTTCACCGATACTAGCGTCACTGGATGTTACTCTTTGCCAAGCTTTTTCAGCAAGTGCTCTATTCGCTATTGATCTATTTTTAGTATCTGCAAACTTTGAATATGCTATATATTGTTGTTTGCAGGCTTGATAAAGTTTATTTATTCCAATATTTCCTTTAGCAAGTCGTTTTTTCAATTTTGTTCCAGGACCACAATATTGATAACCCCTGGGTAAATGTAGTTCTACAGGTAATAAATCGATAGCTTTCTTAACTATAGCATGTTTCATGTTTAAAAAAAAATTTTCCATAACATTTTTTAACCCAATGTAGTTTTTGATCAGATTTTATGGGGTTTATTGCGTTATAAACATCATATAACACTACACTTAAGAGTCTTACAATGTAATTTACATTAACAGCATCAGTAATATCAAGAGGGTCATTTCAAAACTCGACTAAAACGCCTTTTGGTGTCTAAAGTTCTATACTCGGTTGATGAGTTCATGATGAGCCGCTGGGATATTTAAATTCTAGGCATTTCACGCGAATTAAAATTTGGCACTGATAGTAAGATAACGAACATTGTACTTTATACATATTTGTACTATTGTAATGACGTTAGCAATGCAATTCTATTGTCGACTGCAATAAAGATATTATTTATTTATTTATATTTATTTATTTATTTAAGCTCATCAATGGTAAGTTTTCACAATAAAAAAAACTTGTTATGTACATCTTTTCTTAAGCATCCCTCACGCCATTCTTTTACTCTATCTGCATCACTGTCTCCTATTCCTAATCCAACATTGGTTAGTGGTTTCCCTTTGCAATCAAAGGCTTTTCGATTATATACACGACCTTTTTTATATTCTTGTAATACAAGAACTTGTCCAATTGTTACTACATCAAATACATCCAACCCTTTTTTAACATTAGTCATTATTTTACATCCGCATCCCATTTCTTATTGTTTAATTTCATTTTTTGAATTATTGTAGCTGCATCTGATTTTGCAGTTCCTTCCGTAACGTTAGTTAACACTTTATTTTTGCAATCAATCGTATGAATGTCATGTGTAATACAATATCTGTAAGATATTGAAGGTTTACCGCATCTTTCTTATCTTTAGGGTCTCCAATATCGTGTATTACAAAGTTGTAAAAAGAAAATTTATCTGTTTTTTTCAGGAATGACTGAATGTAAATACTTTTTGGTAACTGAGTCTTGATCATTAACAGGTTCTGCTATATTGGCTATTCTAAAATATTTGCATCAAATACTTTATTATTACACTTCATTTTGAAGCTTTAAGCTAGGTAATGTTTCACTTTCTAAAGTTTTGAAATTTACTGCATTATTATCATCTTTTGGATCATTTACAAACTTTAAACGTTTGTTACTTATATCATAATCTCCATCGGATGTTAATGGCAAACCACCTCTTTTTCCATAAGATCCTGATTTGGTTTCAGTTTCGAAATACCGTCGAAACTTATCCACACTCATGGTTATACTGAATGTTTAATCGGTTATACTTGTATTATATATACTCATATCTTATACAATTACTCCTCGATTTCGCAGTTCGCCGACCAAAGCTACCCATTCGTTTTCTAAACCGCTATGGCCGGCTTGTTTAGCTTCATATATCAACTTCATTCTGTCAACCAATTTGTTTATATCGTTGTAGTATATTATATTAGTATCATACAAGTTTTCAATAATCCTTTTCCTGATAAACTTGATTGATTTGTTTTTTCCTTTTATGTAAAATATTTATTTCAGCAGAAGATAATGATTTCCTTTTTATGGGATCCCTTCTTTTTGGTGGGAAAAGATTAGCAATAATAGTTTTATATTTTTCTAATGTATTTCTATTAACTTTGAAATTTGTAGAATAATTTTTCTTATGCGCATTTGTATCTTCCAATATTTGTTTGAAAATGGTTGAATCCTTTTTGGTATATTTATTAGGTTTTGGTTTAAAAATAAGTCCAAACAATCCTTTTGTTCCCTTGTATAGTTTATTATTTATAATAATGTTGTCATGTTCGCCTACATCAAGCTTGCTATCTCCAAACATTAGACCATTTTCTGCTATCCTAGCACCAAAAGTATGATACTTTCGAGTTGGTAGTGCAGAAGGTAACATTTTTAATACAAATTGTCTTGCGAGCGGCCCTTTATACGCAATATCCGAGCCCCATTTGAGTAAGTTGGACGGATTAATAGACTCTTCTTCTTGTTCTTGTTCTTCGCTTGTAGAAAGACCTTCTTTTTCTGTTAAAACATCCGTTTCTCCACCTTCTTCGCTTTCTTCTTCAGTTGTTTCTCCTTGTTGTGTAAAACTTGTATCACCTTCATATTCTTTTTTTTGTTCAAATTTTGAAATGGGTAAAATAGCATTTCCGGAAAAATTAAATGTTGAAGTTTTAACATTTTGTCCTAATAGTTTTAATGGTTCAGAAATAGGTTTAAATATAGATTCCAGAAATTTCTCTCTTTCACTTATTCCTAATCTTAACGCTCTGTTTTTATGTCTAATAGAATCACTAGGTGATTTTATTTCTTTTAATAGTTTTTCCTGATTAACCATGTTTACACCATGAAGACTTGTACAATAATGTTGACAATTAACGTATTAAAACAAATTTATCAAAACCTATGCGGTAACGACCATCTGTTATAGCTTTATCTTTCATAATTACCAAAAATCCGTATTTTTCCGCCCAAGCTTTTCCACAAAGCTCTTTGAATTTTTCAAATGTCATATCGGCATTTACATGATCGTTGTATATGTGTTTTAGGTTTGTATCGTCTTGTTTGAATAACACTAGAATATTTGCATTGTCTCTAATAAATTGTTTCGGAATTTTGCCATATGTTTGTCCGATATATATGCTATCAATATTATTATGTCTTCCCATGGCAAAATAGTTTCTAATAGTATCATGATTTTCACTAGATACATCATCAAATACAAATACAGATTACGGCTTAACCTGGTCTCGTTACATAACACTCTCACTAGCGTTAAATTTGTAATAGTTGACATCGGGCACATCGGTTAGGATTTTTTCCAACAATTGATACTTTGGTTGATGAAAGGACTTTGAAAAAATATATAGGTTATTAAACCGCAATCCTTTTGTGTTTGTGATTACGTTAAACACAACGTTAGTCTTGTCACAGTTTGAAGGACCGCTTACTATACATCGTACAGTGTTTGGAAATAAACTGCCGTGTTTACCATTGTTGATTTTAACGTTATCTACAGTTAAGTCATCAATGATATTAATATTAAATTTATATTTATGGTGAACAATCTCCATCTTATTCAAAGGCAGAAGGAGAAATAAGTTGATTTAAAACTAAAATAAAATAAGTTGATTTATAGGTATTCACGAATCTTCAGTTTTGTCAAACCCCAACCAACGTACTTTAATTTGGTCTTCTTTCCTTTGCAACACCTTTTCAACAAGATAGACATCGCCTACTGTTCACTTTAACAGTTCATGTCCGTAAAAACCGCCTTGTAACAAATTTCCTTTGTTATCTTTTAAAATATAAGTTTCCGGTACAATAGGTTGCACTTTATACACTGTAAAAACTTCGTTTGTCCAATTGGGCAGGTATTTTTTAGTAAACACTCCTTTTTATTTACTAATTCGAACTTTATAATTTACATTAAATTTTCTTGGTTTTCTTTGTTCCTTCTTTGGCTGAGTATTCTTTTTAATTCGTCGTAAAACAAGTTTAGCGTTTTTCTTATTTACTTTGTTAGGTGGCATAACGATAGTTCTATGGAACTTGTTGTTGTACTCGCTTATTAATTTTGGTAAAATATCAACCCATATGTAAGAACGTCTTTTCGAAAACATTTTATACATTGCACCTTTTAAGGTTCTATTGAATCTTTCAATTATAGCTGCCTTTTTCTCAGAATTTGTGGATTAATGATTTATATTTTTTCATTAACAGGGCAAAAGGTTTATTAAGGAAATCTTTTCCATCATCAGTTTGTAAATGTTTAATTTTATTTTTATCTCTTTTTATAGCTACTTCCATAGCTTTTGTTTTAAAATGTAGTCTAAAAAAATGTAGTTTAAAATGTAGTGTTTTAAAATGTGGTTTAAAATGTAGTTAAAATGTAGTCTTGTTTTTTGTAAAATAAGGTTAAATCAGATGCCACATATCGCCATTAGGTTAAATAGATGCCACATACTCATTTAGTGATCGGTAACAACTACAAGGCCTACGCACAGGCTACTGCCCATGTAGGCCTTCCAATGTAGGCTTGGAAAATTATAATAAGAATTAACATATTAAGCATGCTAGGGATAGTACTATAAATCCTATTGTTTTTAGTAGGTTATTATGCATGTATTTATTGCTTGCTGCATGTGTACATTGATAAATGGAATGTTGCATGAATATTGGAATAAATTTTCATTTCATTTCATTTCATTTCATTTCATTTTGTTATGCTGTAACTGGTTTTGTCTTTTAATGGCAAAGTATCTGCAACTTTAGTTATACAATTAATAATCGTAAGTATGTATTTGAATCCTTTATTTATTCTACTATGCGGTTGCATTTCAATTAAATCTGCTCGATATAAATCATTTATTCCTTTTACAACTGTGTTTCTTCGTGAAAGCTTTAGTCTTGCAGGTTTATGAAGTTCATTAACAACCGTCTCTTTTAACTCTGTCATGATGTTTTTACTAACACAGTCAATTTAGTATTGAATGTTTCTTTTTTTGCATCCGCTTTTATAGTTCAAGGTCATTTCAACATGTGTAAAAAAGGGGAAATTACAGCGAGCATGCTGTGATTTCCCCTTTTTTTACGGAAAGGAAAAGGAAAAAAGGTAGTTGGTTGATGAACGGGTTTACTGATCGATAGGATTGAGAGAATAGTGGCCGAATGGTAGAGTGTGAATTTTGTCTGGAAGAATGTGCCGTTTGTCATCATTGCAGCAGAGTGCTCACTTCTGTTACGCTGTACAGTTGATGGTTGAAACTTCTGATGGTGTTGAACTTTGCAGTTATAGTTGTGTCTTCAAATAAGCATTGCTTAGAGTGTTCAAAATTTTCATTCTTCTTAAGATACAAACTTTTACACCCTTAGTTTTTTAATGATATTATTTTCTTCTTTATGCAATTGTAGTGAATACAATTTTGACATCAGTGCAATAAGTTCTTTCAATAAAATTTCATTTGCTTCGTCTTTAAATTTTCCAAGTTTTTTTTGTTTCGATCATTGTCATAATTTAAATGATCTTTTGGATAGTCACTAAAATCAAATTCATCTTTGTGAACAAATGTTCGAAGATCCAAATACATATCTTTAGTAAGAATCCAATAGATGAAAGCGTCCGTGTCCATGTAGGCGATTCCAATGTTATCTCTACCGTAGTACTTGACCATTTTGTTGTAGTGGAAATCGTACGTGTGAGTTTTGGAAATATCCAAGATTGACATTCCAACGTACAACGGACGATTCATTTCCACGCTTGTCTTCTTCATAAATACTGCCACAAGGTTTTCATTAATAATTACGGATGTTCCAAAGTTTGGTTTTTGTACAAGTTTTTGTAGTTTTTCCGGATCTGTAACTAATATAACAATTTTGTGTTTTCTTTTGTTTTCCAATGTTTTGCCAAATATCGCATTATTCATTAATTTAAAAAGGTCTTTTTGGAATGTTTATGTTGCAGCAGTTCTTCTTCTGGTGTTTGAATCAATGTACGGTTTTAACCAGCACGATTGGGAAAGTTTTAAAACTCTATAAATTTTGGCTTTACGTAAACCCAATTGAAGTGCTTGTTGAACAACCCAAAAGTGAGCTACGTATCTTTGTTTATGTTCAAGAGTCATCATTAATTTTGGATATTTGCCAATTGGTGAAACTTCTGTTTTTGCAAGGAGCGGAAGATCGTAATGAAGATCATGCAAGTGTTCTGGATATTCAAAGTCACAGTCCAATATGTATCCGGTGTCTCCGTCTTTTGAAATTTGCGAAATATCACCAATAGAGTCTAGATTAACCCATTCAAAGTTTCCAAAAGGAAGTGGATTAGACATGGCCCATCCGTATAAATTGTTGGCATCGATATATCCCAAGAACACTGATGTTCTTTCTTCATCGTAGTCTGGAAGATATTTGTTGTTAGCTTTAACATGTCTAGTAACACTTTGGGTCAATCTACCTCTAACGCCCGATTCGATCATCAACACCATGTTAATATCTGTTAATAATTTAAGTTTGCACTTTGTTTCTTTTAGCATAGGTTGCCAAGCTAGTCCTGGAGAAGTAAAAGAATGAAAAGGGTCTAATTCGTAGGCTTCAAAACAGGTGTTTCTAAATTCTTCCATTACATCGCAAAGAAGGGTCACATCGAGTTTTACATAAAAATCTGAATAATCTCCCAAAGTGTTCATTTCCAATTCGTCTCAAACTCTGCACGTGTGTTGATAGTCTTCAGGTAAAATTTCCAAATCCGTAAGTTTACTTTTGAATGCTTCTGGTGGAGGAAGTGATGTTTCTTGAAATTTATGTAGTCCATCGATGTAATCATACGGGAAGACTCCTTTCCGAAGAACCAAATCCATTTTTTCTGCAGGCACAATTTTGCTTGTTTCTATTAAATTTTGTCTTCTTACATTTTCAGATAGTTTCATAAGACTAGAAGGCATAAATATAAAAGAATCTACAAATCTAAGTTTAATTTTACCCACCTTTTTTGAAAAGCTTATAAATTTTTCCATAGTTTGTGCCGAAACGTCTATTTCACCGTTGTCTCTTGCTGATTCAGGAATGATAAAATGTCCATCATATCCGCTAAGATTGTGAAAAACCACAGGAATAAAAGATGGTAGTTTGTAGTTGATGTTACATCCTTTGCAAGCTGCACCTCTGTAGGCTCCCGTCAGATGGTCATGGTCGCGAACTTTAACTTTAGTTTCTGTAAATTGATTGTTACACAAATAGCATGTTGTTGACGAATCATAAAGATAACGTTCTTCCGGTGTCATAGGTGACATAGGAACTACATTGCTATACATTGCTTCCACTTTCCCAGCGATGTCGTATAAATCATCAACAAAGTATCGAGCTGCTTCTTCACCACGATAAATATTTGGTGTAGATGACAAACCATATTCTTCGAGGTGTTCTTCAGGCAGAGTGGATTTTACTATTAAACAGTAGCTGTTTGGTTTTTGAAGTTGATACTTTGTTCTGCTTGTAATTTCCTCTCCTTCTTCTTGTTAAAGTGGAAGCAATGAAGATTAAAAATCTGCATACACTACAACGGGAATTCTGTATTGTTGGATAACTTTGTCAAATTTTACTTGTGATCTGCTAGGGTGTGGTAATTTAATTCTTACTTCATAGTTTCCACTGCTTAATCTTTTATGTTCCGTTAACCATTCTAAACCTCATCTTCTTAAAGGTTTGTTTACAAAACAGAAACATCTTTTACAAGTTGTTTTTGGTTGTTCACGTTTTGATAACTGTTTGCAAACTATAGCTTCAAAATCTTTAATATATACATAATGTGAAATATTACCTTTGGTTATAAATAATAAATCAGTATGATCTCTGCTTTCGGTGGGTGTCATACGTAAGGGGCAGACATTGTTGGATGAATCTAAACTAAATATGTTTACAGATGCAAAAGGATTTTTCCTTTCAAATTTTGATATGTCTTGAATTGCAACATGGTAACTCATGCCTTGAAAGTTACACTTATGGCAAACCTCATCGTATGCTCTACTTGGTCGTTCCATATGATCTTTTACATATTTTGCAAGCATCGCAAACTTAAAACATTGAGCATTTTCATTTTGTACGTTAACACAAGATTTGTTTACTCGAATCTTCTTTTGCAAAGCAGTATAACTACTACCTCTCAATCCATATCCATGTTTATGAATGCTTACATCTAAGCTTGTTATACCTAACAAACTCCATCCTGAACCTCTTCCTGCTTGTTCTTGCAATTTTGTTAAAAGTTCTTCAAAACATTCGTCCACGATTGAGCTTATATCCGATGTAAACATGATGGTTTTGTTTTTAGTTAAAAATCCTATTGGTGATGTTTCATTTTGATCATTTGTAAATACAGAATCTAATAATATTCCAAACTTTATAAAATTGAATCTTCCTAGTTCATTGTTCAATGTTTCTGTTACTAATGTTTTTGCTTTTGAATTAAACTGTGCAAGTTGCAAATGAGCATTGTTAAACTTAAAATGAGTTATTACACTACCTGGCAAAGTTAGGGCGTATAATTCCACATCCAAAGATGGTCCGGGTGCGTACTGAATAACACTTGGTCTTATATTTAGTTGTTGTTGATGGGTAGCCAGCATTTGATCTAAATCTTCCAAATATTTTTGTTTTCTGCATTGTTTTTTGTTTCTTGGTTTGTTTCGTTGTTATGGTAAACTTCTTGGTGTATTTTTAGTAAAATTTCATCTTCAAATGATTCTTCGCAACTGATGCAGTAATACATGACGTAGGTGTGCTCTCCACAAAAGTTACCGTAATAATGAAAACCACTTTCAAAATACCCCTATTTATAACATTACCCCCACCACTTTTTGTGTGTATTAAACACAAAAAGTGTAAATAACAGTTAAATGTCTTATATTTTAAAAACCCCTAAGTATTAAGATCATCCAATGTAAGTTTAAAAAAGAAATCTAAGTGTCAAGGTCAAATAATGCAAGTTTAAAAAAAAATATAAGTGTCAAGGTCAAATAATGTAAGTTTAAAAGAAATCTAAGTGCCAAGGTTAAATAATGTAATTTTAAAAAATACATAATTATTATTCGTTGTAACTATGATCATCATCGGTGTTGTCCAAATATTCTTTTTCCAAATCGCTTCCATCTTCCTCCGTGTCTGATGGAAACAAACGACGAACAACACTAAGAGCATATATAAATTTTTCTGTGTCACTGTTGCACGTTACGTGTGTTAACGGTGTTTCGTTAACATTATTTTCAGTCTCTAGCGTTTCTCCTCCTATTATTTCAAAATCATAGCTTGGACTTGCTGGTTCTTCAAAAATATTTTCCTCATCAGTTACATCTCCTACTGCAATCAAGCTGTTTTCAAAAATACTTTCCTCATCCGTTAAATCTTTTGGCTCAACCAATTTATATATTTTTTCTAAGATTGTAAGTCTGGCAGGAAAATTGTTGTCTGTTAAAGCCATTCTAAAAAACTTGATTTTGTAAAATAAATGTTAAAGCAAATGTTTGAAACATTTTTTAAGTCCTAAAGTATTAATTATTAGGAAGTATTAACACTTAAAATTTTTACAAGTCCATTGTAAAGTAAAATAAAGAAAGAAGTGTTG
The DNA here is from genome assembly GCA_035578135.1 of Flexamia atlantica. Lineage (NCBI taxonomy): Eukaryota > Metazoa > Arthropoda > Insecta > Hemiptera > Cicadellidae > Flexamia > Flexamia atlantica. Next base: position 13,141,339 of record JAQJVK010000014.1, read on the forward strand.
TTTCCTGTTGGAACAGTGGCGAGAGAATGATGGAAACTAAACCCTCAGCAAGGCTCCTTTGGTTTGGGAGGGGGTAGGCAAGGATGGGGGATGTCCTCGAGCCGAGTTGACATAAGGGGGTCCGCACTTGTGTTTTGGCTTCAGTTGCTCGCTAGACAGTGAGGTGGTAACATGTTCAGACGGCGCCCTGAAAATTTTATCATTTTTACTGTTTAGTGAAAATATCTTGGTGTTATTTGTATAGTAACATCTTGACGTAGGACTGATTAATTTTAAGGCATGGTAGTTTAAGCATAGTAGTTGTTTGTACTTGTAGATACCCTAGGGTTTGTAGTTTGTTTTTATTTTGCTGGTTTGGTAGTTAGTAATTAGTAGTTAATATTAATTTCAAATCTTTATTGTGATAAGGCTTACCTTACGATCCAAATATTTTAGTCTATTGAGACCTAGGTTTCAGTGCCGGAGCACTATCATCAGTCTTTAGCTAAGCCACTTGGTATCATAATCTCTTGATTGAGATTTTATCATAAAATCTTTCTTTTACTTACAATATATTTGGCCTGGAGTGTTGAAGTTTAGAGTGATAAAGTAATATTTTAAGAATGTTATATGATATGTTTTTAATACCTTTCCATTCCAAATTCCTTTTTCTAACAAGCTTGTTGAGGGCACACCCTCTCTTGTCTTGTACTCCTTTTTAGTTAGGGACACCTTTCAATTCCAATTTACTTTCCTTTTTTCCTTCCTTCTTTTGGATTACTGGGTAACCAATTAATTTATGGTAAACCGGCTCCCGCTTTTGTGGTGATTATGGCCATCAAACCGGGTCACTTACAACCTCTATACGTGCTGGATGGGTAGTTCGCCTACCTCCGGAGTGTCGCTAGACCTCAGTTGTACTGCGTCACTAATGGCGAGTCGCTGGCTCCTTTAGTGTTAGGAAATAAAAAACATATTTGTATAACATTTTTCTTAATTTAATTGAGCAACTTGCTATTTAAAAATAAAAGTTTTTTAGATCAGCGTCGTGCGCTTAAGGTGAGGTGTGAGAGATGGCTTATGTTATGATCGCACCGTAATCATTATGTGCAACGCTGGGCTGTCTAGCTATTTTTTACTTATTTTTACTTTTTAACTTAATTTTTTTTAACTTTTTTATTTTTTATTAATTGTTAAACTCTAGGCAGGTTGTATTGTAAGTTAGCTTTTCTTCTGTTAGGTTTCCGGGGGTGTACGGTTCTGTAAAACCGTGCGCCCCAATTTTCTTTTTAATTATTGAATTACCTTGACCTACTTATTTTCAAGGTCAACAAAAGTGTTAGCGAACATTTCTAAGTCCCAAGGTCATTTTTATGTATGTTGTATTGTAAATTAGCTTTTTTTCTTTTAGGATTCTGGGGGGTACGGTTCTGTAAAACCGTACACCCCCATACCTTTTTTAAATCATTGAATGACCTTGACCTACTTATTTTCAAGGTCAAAAGAAGAGTTAGCGGAAATTTCTAAGTGTAAAAAGTAGGTCAAGGTCACCAAAAAATACCCTATGAGCGGGGGAATAGACCGCTAAGTAATTCTTTTGGAATTACAAAGAGGTCTATTCCCCCGCTCCTATTTTTGTATTTTTTTTTTTATTTCATGTTTGCACTAACCTCTCATTTTTAACAAATGTAGATATTTGTTGTGCACACTGCACAATGTTTGATCCACACAACACATTCTTACACATCTTTTACCCTTTTTCGGTCCTTTTTTAAAAATATATGAACATTGTTCGTTATTAAAATTGGATGACGAAGAAGAACCTGACATGTTGCTGGATCCTAAAAGAAAACTGCATATTTTGAAAGTAGGTCAAGGCCATCCAAAAATACCCTATGAGCGGGGAATAGACCGCTAAGGAATTCTTTTGGAATTACAAAGTGGTCTATTCCCCCGCTCCATTTTTTTGTCTTTTTGTATTCTTTTTACTTATGTTTACTTCAACCATTCATCTTTAACAGATGGAGATGTTTTTATCAAATAATGACTATTGCTGATATTAGGAATTTCAAGATTAACTGGAAATTTTAGCAGGTAGTGTTCATTACAACAGCTAACAACAACATCCTTATTACTAATCTTTTTTACAAATACATATTTGTGGTTTAATTTCAATCTGTTGATTCTAATTCTTTTATAATTTACATTTCTGGCAGTTCACTTTTGGAAGGTTCTCTTTTGCAAGGTTTAATTTAGACTGTTTTGGAAGGTTCACGTTTGTTATTTAGACTATACAATTTTTCATTTACAGTACACAATTTTACGCACCTTTCACCTTTGTTTGCTCCTTTTTTTAAAAGACGAGTACACTGTTCTCTTTTGAAACAAGATTTTCTTAATCATTGAAGTTTTTGAAGTTTTTCTGAAATTTTGTTTGGAGAAGATTTTTTCGGAGAAGAAGACTTTTTGGAGAAGGAGACTTTTTTTAACAATAGAAACAACAGAATATGATGTTGATGATGATGATGATGATGATGATGATGATGATGATGATGATAAGGAGGAGGAGGAAGATCTGGATGACGAAGAAGTACCTGCCATGTCGCTGAATCCTAAGAAAGTAAAGATTACTCTGTTAGCCCTGCTCTTATAACAGCCCCCACCCACTTACCCCCTCCAATTTTCAAGGACAATTAATTTTTTTATAACTCTGAAAAGTATTCATCTAAGTTTTTCAACGTTGGTAAAGAAACAGTATCAATTGGTAAAGGTTGATTAAAGATTTCATGAATTTCTTTATTTAAATTTTGGGATATTTGAAGAAATTGTTCTATTTCTTGTACAAATTTCTGTTCAAAGTCTTGTTGTTCCAGGTTGTTTGTAGTTGTGTTATTGAATGTCGGAGATTTCAAATCTTCTTCCAATTTTTTGATATAATGTGTAGCGTTTTGTACTATTAGTTGTCTGCCAATTCGCTTTGTGTTTCGACTTTCCGGTACAACAAATTTTAAATTTTCATAGGTTTTTTTTCAATTTTTGTATTCTTGCTTGTTCCCTTCTATTTCTTCTTGATTTTCGGTCAATCAGGATTTTAGGCAAGGAGTCCATAATGTATTGTCAACTCAAAATGTAGCAAACTATTAAGTTTTATAAAGCTGTTATCCGGTGTATATATATATATATATACACTGGAAGCCCAAGGTGGTAGCCTTCAACCTAGTTGACCTTGGCCGAGGAAAAAAGTCATTGGTGTGTATTTAAGGCTGTGAGGTTTCATAGCCAGACCATAATCATGAGCTCCTTGCAAGAGTTGTGTTTGCAGCGGATCTGCTCTGATAATCCCATGCTATGGCATATCAGAGAGGTGTCTCAGCCGCTGCCACAGATCTTACAAGGCGAGCTGATTTATGAACACAAGCGACGTTGTGTTTATAAAACCAGAATCTGGTTTGAAATTCCAAATTTTGCCAGAATATGTGCCCTATGTCACATAGTACGTTTTCATAGGGAGTCTCTTATCAGCTGTCGATGAGGAAAGAGCTCCGGTGCCCTCGTGCGTGCCTACGCCTGCTTCCGACCTGTCATGCTAAGTTTTAATGTGAAATTGTGACTGTTATAATTAAATTAATGCCTGAAATAGTGTTTTGCCGCCGGAATCGTGTGAACTCAAGTTAAATATTAAGGATTATTTCGCCTAGCTCAAGGCGGAAAATGAACTTTGTCGTGATGAGTGTGCCTAGCTGAAAAATAAGTGTGATAACCTCACTCAAGAGGTGGATTTTATGAAATACTAAATAAATGATCTACAGCAATATAGTCGTCTGCAGAATCTAGAAATTTTTGGAGTTCCGCTGTCAGCTAATGAAAACATATTATTTGCGTTTTAAAAGCGGTTGCTGCAGCGATATCACACCATGGCGGCGAGAAGACATCTCGGCGGCTTATCGCCTCGGGAACGCCGGCCGCGGTAACCGGACCCGCCCGCCCAACATCGTAGCCCGCTTCGTGAGCAGGTCCGTCCGCGCGGAGTGGCTTCAGGCGGCTAAGAAAAATCAGAATTTGGATGCTGTTCACCTCAGTTCGGCATTTCCTCCATCAAGGATCTATATTAATGAACACTTAACCAGCTTCACTAAAGCCTTGCTAAACAAAGCTAAAGCCATGGTGAAGGAAAAACAACTGGGTTCGCATGGATCAAGGAGGGCAGGGTGCTGGTGAAGAAGACGACAGCCGACCGAGCCAGGAGGGTGAGGAGCTGCTGGGAGCCGAGGGACGGGACCGAGGTGTGAGCGGTGGCGACGACCGGTGACATTCCAAACCGGCATAAGTAAAGTGCGAGTGTGAGCAAACACGGTGTTAAGAGCTGCACAGCAGCAAGATTTTGTTATTTGAACTGAACCCTGGGGGTAAATTTCAGTTTTTTATGATAAATATTTTTTATCAATAATAAAATTTATTTTGTTGATTGATGAATTATGTTGATTGATGAATTTGTTGATTGAATTGATGAATTTTTATGAGGTACTCTTTTTTAATCGCTATTATAAACATCAGTTAGTATGAATGATACAAATATAGTTTCAGCAAAAGATTATTTCAGTATACTTTATTTTAAAAATGGAACAATAACCAAATATAAGTTTGTAGGTTTTTTGCATCAAATATTTTTCTCAAGGTAAATATACTGCATGCTATTGAGGCTATGCCAAAAAGATTCTTTTGCCAAGTGTTGTATTTTTAATATTATTCTTTTTTTATAGATATAGTAAACATGAGACATATTGAATGATACCATGTAATTCTTGATAAGGATAAAATCTTAGTTATTGCTAATGAACAAAGAAGTCAAAGCCACAGTTTTGATTTTAAAGTTAATTTAATTTAATTCAATTTGAATGTAACTTATTTTCTTACGCTTATACTCTGCATGCTGTTTACTCCCAGGATATTATCTGGCTACAGTGTAATTTATTTTGAATATTATTGGATCTAAAAATGGATCAATAAGTAATTTGATATTTTGATTAGGATTTTTGCGGACATTTGCCATCACTGATTAGTAAAAAACAAGTTTCACGACGTTTCGGGATCTGGAATCTGATCCCGTCTTCAGGTGGAAGAAAACCTAGAACATAACAAGATTAGTAACACATAGCCAGGAAAACCTGGAGAAAAACACAGCTAAAACAGAGAACTGTAAAAGCAGTCACGAAAACAATAAGCTGAAAAGAAAAACAATATACAAAATAACACAGGAATCACAAGTATCAAGAATCACCAGGCAGGAGAGAGCACGTCCATACCCAATCAGAGCTGAGCTGAGACTGGTGGGAGGAAAGCAAATGGCGGCGGCAACGTCTCAGCTCAGCTCTGATTGGGTGTGGACGTGCTCTCTCCTGCCTGGTGATTCTTGATACTTGTGATTCCTGTGTTATTTTGTGTATTGTTTTTCTTTTCAGCTTATTGTTTTCGTGACTGCTTTTACAGTTCTCTGTTTTAGCTGTGTTTTTCTCCAGGTTTTCCTGGCTATGTGTTACTAATCTTGTTATGTTCTAGGTTTTCTTCCACCTGAAGACGGGATCAGATTCCAGATCCCGAAACGTCGTGAAACTTGTTTTTTACTAATCAGTGATGGCAAATGTCCGCAAAAATCCTAATCAAAATATAAAATCACCATCACCAACAATGAATTTCAAACAAAGAAGTAATTTGATTTATTCAGTTATTGCATTAGATTAGTTCTTTCCAAGCTTATACTGTGTTTACAGACTGGTCTACCTCTATAGGATACTCTCCGGCTAAAAGTATTATTATTTGCTTAAAAAGAACAGTATAATTGTTTTTCCCTATAAAAAATTATTTATCATTAAATTTTTTAATTATGAAATTAGTTAAATTTAGGCAGGCAGGTGGCATTATGTAAGTGTAAGAATGAGACGGTCATTAAGTTTGTATTAATTTTTTGGGATGGTGACGAAAGTGGGAGGGGGCATGTCATTCCGACAAATGTTTCTTCTTTTTTTGGTTTTCTTTTCTTATGATCGATGAATTTGAGTTTCTTGACGAGTATAGAAGAAAAGTAGCAATTACATTGAGGATGTATTTGATAAGGGTTCATTCCAAAAATTTCACGTAGGTTTAAACATAATACATTTAAATATAAGAAGCTATAACAAGAACATTGATTCATTTCTAATCTATTTACAGACAATAAAAATTGAATGGGATATTATTGTTTTGAATGAAACATGGCTCGCTGGTATTAGGACGGGGGATAAATCTTGATGGTTTTAATTGCTTTTCAACGGGGAGGGGTGTGAACAGAAATGATGGTGTGTTAGTGTATGTAAGGGACAGCGTGAATGCGACAGTACGAGAGGCGGAGCTGGGCGGCGTTTTTGGTCTACTGTGCGACTTCACTTATCGCAATAAGGAATTCAGCCTGTTGGCAGTGTACAGAACTCACGATAACGATTTGGACGATTTCACTACCGCACTAAGCCAACACTACTCTGACATGATCAAGACTAAATCTTACATACTAATTGGTGACATTAACGCTTATATATTGTTGTCTGATCACTAAATTGAACGCTACTTAGATGTCCTATACGACCTTGGGTTTATGTGTGGCATATACTACCCGACTTGAGAAACTACTAACAGTTCTACTTGCCTTGATCAAATATTTATTAGATACGACAAAGTTTATGACCTGAATACAATAGTAATCAAGACAAGACAGATATTACTGACCATTACTGCGTAGCACTGAATATTACATGTGTAACTAACAACGAAACCACTTCACCTACAACGACATACATTGATAAAAATCAACTAAGCGAGTACATAAACAACTTTGATTGATCCATTGTTACAAACATCGATAACATAAATAACTGTACAGATTTGTTTTTAAAAATGCTAAATAATTTCGTCGTAAAGTCGAAAAAAGGTTTTATAACAATAGTAGATTGAAAAAGATTAAACCGTGGATCACAAAGGATCTAATCCGAGGAATTAGAATGAGAGACATATTGAGTAAACGCTTAACAAACAGCCTTTTAATTTAATACTAAAAGAAAATTATGTACAGTTAAGGAACAGACTAAATGCTCAAATAAAATCCACTAAATATAATTATTATAGATCAAAAATTAATCATTGTAATTGTAATCCAAAACTTTTTTGGAAAACTATTAATGAGTTAGCTGGTAAAATAAATAAAAAAGATAGTTTCCCTCTTCAAAAATTTTTGGACAATAAATCAATGGACATTTCTGACGATAACGTTGAACAACTTAGTACTCAGGTGGCCGATGAGTTTAATAATTATTTTTCTCAAGTAGGGTATAATTTAGCTCGAGTTATAGACTCAAGCGGACCACCTGTTGTCGACGACAATGACCACTCAGTTGATACTGAGTTTACTTTACGCACTATCACGGAGACTGACCTTCACAGATACGTTACTAGTTTACGAGGCGGCTCAGCTCCGGGGCATGGCTGTATATCTGCTTCCTTCCTAAAAGACAATTTACTGGCACTTACATCACCACTTCTACATATTATTAACCTTAGTATACGTACTGGTAAATTTCCAGATGCCTTTAAAACAGCTAAAGTTATTCCACCGTTCAAATCTAACGACGTAACCCAAAAATCAAACTACAGGCCAATTAGTTTATTGAGTGTTTTCTCTAAAGTATTAGAGAAGGTAATCAAAGATCAATTAGTTACATATCTGGAAGAAAACCATATTTTAAATGATTATCAATTTGGATTTAGAACAACAAACAAATATTTCCGACGCACTTTTTAGTATTTCTAAAAGTTTTCACTCTTCCTTAACTTCTAATAAAAAATGCCTGTTAATATTTCTTGACTTGGCTAAAGCCTTTGATTCTGTTGATAGATATAAATTGCTGGAAAAACTAAAATTACCAGGAATAAAAAATAACTCATATAACTGGTTCCAAAGGTATCTTGAAAAAAGTGTTCATCTGACGTTAATCAATGGGGTGACTAGTTCATTGGCTGAAGTGAATTATGGGGTAATTGAGGGTAGTACATTGGGTCCTGTGCTTTTTTAAATCTACATAAATAACATATCTAAAATTAGCTTGAAAGGAAAGTTGTCACTCTTTGCTGACGACACTGCAATATTTTTAGAAGGGTCAAATTGGGATGAGGTTTTCGAGATGCACACTGTGATTTAGCTCTAATTAAAAATGGTTTGATCATTAAAAAAAGAATTTGTTGTCATTAAATATTTCAAAATCAAAATTTATGCCTATTGCTTTGAGAGACAGTAGTGACACTAATATTAACTCAGTAAAACTTCACATATGTGGCGATTCGCATAGTGTAAATTGTAACTGTGAATGCTTAGAAAGAGTCGATATAAGTATCTTGGGATAATGCTAGACAATAGAATGAATTTCTCACATCATGTTCTTTACTTAAATAACAGACTCAGAAAGCTTATCTTTGTTTTTCGAGAACTTTGAGGGGTGAGCAAGTATCATTGTGTTATTGTCCGTCCGTTCGCATACCAACCTCTAAATTATGTTTTATCTACAATAGCTAGAAGTTGTATAATCCCAGCTGCTTTCTTCTATGCCGTCACAAATAAAATCCGTTTTCTTTTAGTCGTTAAAAAACGTAAACAAATACAGTTTCCCAAGTTCTTTTTAAATTTAAATTCTTTTTAAATGAGGCTCATTCTCACGCACGGGTGCTCTTGCACCTATGTGAGAATATTTTTCTTTATAATCCTCAGAGCTGTGACCTAACAATTAGTTTATTTTAATTATTTATTTTCGTAAAAATATTTCTACTTTATTAATGCTCCCATTTTAATTGTTTGTAACCGACTTAGTTTCAAAAATAAAAGTATTTGATTTGATTTTATAATTTATTAATTTTTTATTTGTAACATAGTATATTAACGTCCTTGCCAGTATGAAGTCAAGCGTCAATGTATTTCATTTGCAAATCATGTGCGAAATACCATTTAAAAAACCTCGTATGAAAATAAAGTCAGAATGAGAAGCACTGAACAATGTTGAAAATCAATGCAATCTTAAATATTGTGTCATCATAATTAGTTTATAAAAGTTTATCATTTTTAAACATTTTTCATTACGTGACAGTATAATATTCTATAACAATAAATACCATTATGAAATATCTAAAATGACATATAAAAACTATGATGAAGATTTAACGGTGTATTCTAATCAAATATATATGATATATTTATAAATCTACCTACTTATATTGGACTGAATTCTACAATAGTGAGTCAATGGTGTAAGAGGGGGCTCAGGAACAATGGTAGTGATATTGTAGGTTCACACGCGTAGTCGCATTTCTTAGCAGTACTGTTCACCCTTTTTCTGTACTAGCTCACTCCTTGCTTTGCTTGATAACTTCCATGCACAGGCTTAAGGCCCATTTGCAAGATAAAAAGAGACCGCTATTCTCTTTAAAAAATCAAGTCTTGTTTGCATTGGTAAACCAGTGACGATTTCCAACATTGCTTCATTGATTGTGACGTCATCAGGGGACGGTTTTGATGGCTTCTGGCGTGCATTGATGGACAGCGCTGCTCCCTACCCGCTCGTGGTAACTCGTGTTTGTTACTGGCAATCAAAGTTGACACGACCCTGTTATGTTCCTTTACTTTCCGGTAACGCATTTATAGATAAAAATGATTTCGAAATACAAACAATTACGATTATTACTGATGAGAAACCCATAAATCAACACCGATTATTAAATTAAAATAACGCAATCAACATCACATATAACAATCTCAGCTGTTAGGAACGGACCACACAAACGTCAGCCCAGGTGTAACTCCAGTTTAACCCAGTTGTGGGTCCAGGCTGCATATTTGGTAAATGAACCAAATATGCAGCCCTCGGTAAGAAAAGCCCTTTGTTAGAAAAACTCCGGTTGAAATTTCCTCCAACATTTCTTTCAATATCTTTACCATTAAATTTGTAAATTTCTGTTTTGAACATAAGGACATTTTACCTCTCTGTAGCTTACGTGAACGATTTTTAATAGTAAAACTCATTCTATGGCTTTATTAGAAAGGTAGAATCGAACAAAGCGTAAAAACATCGCATTAAGCACGCATAATTATACAATATGTAAATACATTACAGTAAATATGGAGAAGTATGCAACACTTCAAGAGTAAAAACCTGTAAAAGTATGGTCGAATTATTTGAGCTATTAATTAGATGTGTCCATTCAGATCAAAGCAGTTGTCGTCAACAAACAATAAAAAATTATAAAAAACGAAAACTTTAATATTATTTATTATTATAATCTCAAAGAATCATCTGGGTGAAATTTTTAACATAATTGCTGTAATTAGTTCTCATACAGAACATATAAATATATATTTACATGACATATAAATACATATAAACTACTGTTACTGTTACTGTTATTGCATACTACTGTAATAACACAGTACTGTACTTCTACTGTACTGTACTGTACTGCGCTGTGCTGTGCGCTGTACTGTGCTGGTACTGTACTGTACTGTACTGTTATGTTACTGTTATTACATATAAATATATATTTAATTCTTGAAAATTGAAGTTTTTACCTGGAAACATAAAAATTAATTTACAAATCATTAAGATTGGTTTGCTGAAACTAATTACATATTTGGGCAGTAATTGCCAATTTCAAAGCAGATGTTGGGTAAGTTGATTGAGAAACACATATTAATTATTTTCGTATTAATTTATTTTATTGAGTAGTAATACCTCATAATCTATTTAATGGTGCTTAGGTTAAACACGATTGATAAATAATAATTTTTATTCAACGTTATAAAATAATTTGTAATATTTGAATTACATTTGTACTTGTTGATTTATTCAAACCCTAACATAAAATTAAATTTAATTATCTGTTAAAAAAGTACAGCTGTGTAAAATAAGAAAGGTATAATCTCAGTACGAAAGCGTTCTTAACTGCACTGAAAAGAAAAACTTGGGAAAGGAAGTAATATCTCTGTCAAAGAAGTCTAATGTTCTTATGTTTGCACCCTGTCAACCGAAGTGCCTTTTATATAGGTAAAAATAAAGCTAGGATAAAAAGAAGCGATTCACAAAGCTTATACTTTGAACTGACTAACTTAAATGACTTCATGTTCTTGTAATAAAAAAACCATCACTAACTAAATCCCTAATTTTGCTTACTTTTTTTTATTCTTACTTAATGAAAAAACCGTCATAAATAGCTAAGTTCTTTCCAAAAGAAGTACGTAGCAAATTATTAGTTGGCTGTCGTTCTTTCTTTCTTCCTTTATCGATTTGTCACCTTAGGATGGATAACAGCAATTGTAGGTAGCCTACAATGAATTGTAGCTATGGTCGAAACAATGAAGTCACACCATTTTCTGCCTAGTTTGTAATTAAAACTTTGAGAATTTTACAGTTTTAATATTAATTTCTGGAGAGGCTACAGTAAATTTCAATTCAATTACATAAACCATATGATTACACCAATATAGTATCGTAATTAGGAAACAAATGTAGACACACACTAATGTAAAATAAAATGCAAATAGTAAGTTTGACTTTCCTATATAATACAAACAAAAAAACTAACCTTTCCATTTGCTTACTTGTGAAGAAAAGTTGTAATATATTCTTGATTACATGGAATTCTACGTTTTAAACTGTCCTGTGATATTTGAAAATATATATTATATTACATTATATAAAAGGTAATATAAATAAATACATACATCAGAAAACGTGTCTGAATAATGTCTATCAATTAATTATATATTTACTTATATACGACTGTTTTTGTCCAGAATAGACCGTCGAATGTTACGGCAACAAACACATTATGTTTTTAGCAGACGATATTCAAACAAAAATTTCAACCATAAAACGGTACTGTATTATTTACCAACTCAAGATGGGTAACCATTTATTGAATGACTATTGTTTTTTGTTAATTGTCAACACCCAATGTTTTTTCCCTCTCTCAGCCTCAAGCCTTTGTCAATTGTTTTTATTTTGACAAGGTCTTCAGGCTTGGTAAAAAACGTGTTTCCCAGTAATGAAAAAACAGCATGAATTGAACAATACTTCTTCGTGGAAAAGAAAATAATGGCGTTCACAAATAAAACCATGTAATGATTGCTTTAGCAGTTGACTAATAGTAGCCACACTAACGGCCAATATGCCTTGGCCACAACGACCTTAACAGATGTGGTTGTAGTTTTGGGACCAACTATCCAATTGATTTACATCTCTCAAGCTATAACACTAGACCGTATCATTTTACTAAAATACAGTATTGTTATTAAATAAAACTGTTCGTTTTTTAATAAGTAAAATTAATATTTTCAATTTAAATTATTGTTGTAACACTAAGTGAAAATATGTTTTCATGAAACACAAAGAAAAGTCATGTTTATTAATTAAACTCATATATAGTATAATAGATCATAAGTAAGGTTAATTATGATTTAATATGATTAGATACAACTTTCATATCTAAATCATAAATAATCATAAATCATATATAAATAGTGATTGAAAATAAAAGGATGTTCTTATGAAATCATCTAACTCATTCGTAAATGGATTAGTTCCGTACATTTATTACCTCCAAAACCCAAATCATAATTTTAAGCATGGTTAAACTTTCGTAAATCGGGGTGAATTTAATTTTAGAAAAACATGACAGTTGGTCCCCATGACAAGGGGTGGATGTGGTTAGAGACCGGAAGACGACGTCCAGCGCTCTCAGGGGGCTGTGGCGGGATGTGAATTAACAACTAGGTCCACAACCCACACGTCTACGTACAAAACAAAAACTTGTAAAGTTTGCACACTTATACAGGGTGTTTTTTTTAAAAGCAACCCATTTTTAAAATTGAATAATACGTATATAAATATGTAATGAGTATTGGTTTATTGATCTTTACATTTTATACAACCTATTATTTAAGTTTGATCACATTTAGTTTACATTATGTGCTCAAATAGTCCGTCATTGACATTTGTATAAAGTTATGCTCTCTTCATCAAATTCCCGAACATGTGTTTTAAGGTAGCTCTTTGAATATCTTGCAGTAAAATTGTTATGTTTGTTTTGAGGTGCTGAACATCTGGTGAATTGTTTTCGTAGAATAATACTACTTTACACGTCTAAAATTCAGATCGGACCACTTTTACGCAGGTTATCGTGCTTAAAGACACACACATTAAAAGCGCAACTCAAAACTTTATTTTATCGGTGAAGGATTATTTTCCCAAGATCCCCGGATTTGACCCCACTATATTATTTTATTTGGGGACACATAAAATTAAGGCCCATGAAAACAATTTACAGGATATTCGGCACCTCAAAACAAAAAACAAATTTAATGCAAGAAATTCAAAGAGGTACCTTGCAGCACGTGTTTGGGAATTTGATGGAAAGAGCATAACTTTGTACAAATGCCAATGGCGAACTGTTTGAGCTCGTAATGTAAACTAAATGTGATCAAACTTAAATAATAGGCTGTATAAAATGTAAAGATAAAAAAACAATACTCATTTCATATTTATTTGTACATTATTCAATATTAAAAATGGATTGCGTTAAAAAAAAATAACACTCTGTAGAAGTTTGAGCTTACGCCAAAATACGGCAATTCCCTTTTCAATATAATTAATTATTCCTGAGTTTTTTATTGTACGCTTTAAGCTATTAATAAAATTTGTTACGTATGAAAGGTTGAAATGTAAAGTATAACGTATGTAACTGCACTTGAAAATAATTGTTTGTTAAATAAATCGTTGATTAAAAATAATTATGATCAAGCTTATATTTGTCTAATATGTTATTTTTTTTCAAGAAACGCAAGAAGTTTGTAAACGACCTTTAACTGAAAACAATACCATCAACAGTTTTAATACCGTAGATAGAATAGTACACATAAAATCGTGTGAACCTCAATTTTGCTAATACGAAATAGCATTGATGGCTCTATAGTTATTACGTAAAAAACGTAGCATGATTAAATTTATATTCAAACTTTGTTTGAATTTAACATACTGTGCTGAGTAATTTTTTTACAAAAAAATGTTCATTTATCAATCAGCTCCATCAATGTTTTTCTTTTTAATTAATTAATTTATTTAGATGGCGTTGTAATAAAATAGTATCGAATACCAAATAAATTTGAATAGTTTCAAAATGTCTATCATGGGTTACACTAATGAAAATTAGTAATAAAAATTAAGTAGGAATGAAAACATCTATTCTGTGTCTTTGGGCTAAGGGAGTCTCACTGGGTATGATCTTCGATCTGCGTCACAGGAAAAAAACCATCTTAATTTTCCATATACTTGCACTATTGTCTCTAAATTCCACTTAAATATATTGCAAGCGCTGTAATTGTTATTTCCAAAAACAACATCAATCATGCTAATCAATAAATCAGTTTTTATGATAATTTCTTTTAGAAATTCTTTAGTTACTTTTAAAAATTAAACTATACATTTAGAAAAGTTTTGACAGATTTGACAGTCAAAATGGAAAAGGGTTGAAAATAAGGCTTCAATACCGGACAGTAGACTCTGCAGTGCAGAGCTGCGTGTCAGCGCCTGGGAAAGCTACAGGGGATAGTGTTTTTCTTTTTAGGGATAGTTGTTCGACTATCCCTAAAAATGAGTTTTGATAAACTTGTATAATAGTTTTTCATGGTAAGTGTTTTGTTTTTAATTTTAATTAAAAGGACTGTTAGGTCTGCAACAACTACTTGAACAGTACAACAACTCTTAAAGCTTTTTGAAACGTAGTTAAGACATTTACTATAGTAAAAATATGTATTGTACTTATTATTGCAGTCAAATTTTTTTTTTTAGTGGCAATATTTATTAAATACAATATTTAGTGGCAATATTTATTTATTTTTATTACGGAAAAAGGAAGTATCCGAAGGAAAAAATTGAGATATAATAAATGTAAAAGTGTGCATGAGAAAACCACATAAAACAATTAGGTAAGTGTTTAGAGTGTCCTACAAGAAACGTGTAAAATGTCAAATTTTAAATTTTAACTGTGCACTTCCATGAAATAATTAACATCCCAATCGTTCGGAAAAGCTAGATTCAGAAATAACAATGCAATAAAGAGTTCAAACAAATGACAGATTAAAAAATATCATGAACAATCTAATAATATATATTTTGTAATGATAACTAAAGCTATTTAAGTGAGAGGAAAGTTGAAGTTTCACCAGATACTTTCATATCTATTTTTCTAAAAGAAACTCAATAATAAAGTAAGTCTAAAGCATTTTGAAGAATGTATATTATTTGCGAGATAAATATAAAAATAAGTGAATCAGTAAAGTAATTTATTTTAGAGCACGTCTATATAACAAAATGTTTATGGTTTTACAGAGAATGGATCGCAATATATAAGTTCAAAGATAGCAATAAGATTGGAAAACAACCAACAGCTATATGTCATGAAGCAAATTCATAATTCTATATATTCAACTAAATGTTAGACTAAGAAAAATGATCGAACCTTCTACTTAATATAAATACTTTTGATGCTCCTACAATCGAAGTGCTTTCCAACTTTCAAGTCAATTAATGAGTCGGGTTGTTTTTGGTGTGAACATTGTAAATGAAAAAAGCTTTTCAAAAGTCTTGAGGTATTAAACAGCAAGCTCCTTGTAACAGTGCAGAGTTAACTTAACTAAATGATGGACTTAGAAAAATAAGTAATTCTTTTTCCTTAATTTTAAACACACACGATTATCCACAACGATAAAAAATGAACCACAACAAATTATTTAAACAAATTACCAACAAACTTGTACAACATGGTGCTCTAAGTTTTTGTTGTGGGATAAACATCATGTCTCTTCCCTGATGTGATAGCATCCCAAAATCGAACCGCACCAAAATAGATCATTTGCCACAGACACGTTATATTGAATCCCATAAAGGCTCCTAAAATGCCGAGACTATAGGCTAGAAACTCGGCATGGCTTGTGATACTGTAGCGAATAATGGTGTAAAATGTGTAGCCCTTCATTGTCAACCTGATAGACCCGTGGTGGCTGCTCTTGTGGTTTTCTTTAACCGCATTGGCGGTCACGCTGTAGGTCAGATGGTTGCAATCCGGTGGACAGTCACATCGAAACACTGGCCAGGGGCAAGGGCGTAGACAGATCTTGACGGAATCATTATGCCTGGGGAAGTGATAAGGTAAACAACCGCATTTCTTCAGGTAAGCGTTTGCAACACATTCGATTCGGCAGTTTTTCTGCGTGTAAAACTTGAACAAGGCCAGTCGTTTCTCATGGGTGAGGAGACATCCCCTTTGATGTGGGGGGTAGGAAGCCAATTTCCTTTGCGCAAGTGTTATTTCCGGTTTGACTACAACATTGTGCAAAGTGTTTTCCCTTACTGTATAGTCAGTTTCAAATTCAATAGGCAGCTCATTCGGACTATGTACCACAACAGAAACTACATCTTTATCATTCCTTTTGCAGACGCTCTCCGGATTCATGTCATGTCTATGCACCTTGATGTCCAACTGCGGTAAGCCGTACACGGGAATGGTATTTGGTCCTCCCTTGAACTCCATCATCGAATCGTATGACCACTTTGATTCAGAATCTAACGTTCTACTGTGCAACTGTCTTGAATTGTTTAAGGACATAACAACGTTATCTCTCAGAATATCTTCATATCTTCATATCTTCATATCATATCTTATTGTAAGTGATGCACAACTTATTAAAAAAATTGGAATATATTTGTTGGAATATCTCACTGCTACATCTTGTATGGTTTTCGATAATAATCGTACCGTGTTTGTTTATCTCCATTGTGATGAAATCTGTTTCGCAGGATGGTTGTAATCTTTTTATATACATTTCAAACTCATTCTTCTCTATTGCTTGCGGTAATTTGCTGTACATTTTATCCTCAAATGGGCTCTTAACTGGAGAGCACATGTCGTAAGCCAGCGCAAACATCGCTCTCTCCCTGTCATCACATTCTGTCCCATTACATCCTTGTTTTTCACAATCCAAGCATCGTTTTAAATGATCCGTGAAATTGTAATCACGATTGAAACTTGTGGGCCAACAGATTGTCACAGCAGGAAATGAAATATTTTCCAAATGAACTTGAAAGTTTGAAATAGCTTGAACGACTGGTGAAGATTGCCAGGTGTCGTAGGCGTTCTTGATGAAAATGTAACTGATAATGGCGCAAAGTACGTTCACCATAACCCATATTATGTAGTACAATGAATTATTCTTAATATTTCTGATACAACTTGGTGTCAGTTGATCATTTTGAGACGAAATAAGAATACTATTTTTGATATTTTGGTTGTTATGTGATCGATTATCTGAGACCATACTCCTAAAACTCTTACTGTTGTCACCACTTTCTAAGTCTATTACACATATATCGTTATGATTCACTTTAATCTGGTTATTTTGCGTTTTAAAATTAACCGATGACCTAAACAACATACTTTCCTGTCGGCAAAACTTCATCACTTATGACGTACTGAATGTTTGACTTTATAAAACACTTGCAGTTATTAAATTATTTTACAAGAGAAATACTTTACACCACAGCAGTACATTCCTAGCCTCAGTAATGCAGTAAGCTAAAAAATCAATTTTCCTAATTTAAAATCTTGTTAACTTTTGATAAATTATTTATGGTTAGTGATGAGCTTGCTTTATCGTTTTTCTTGTTGTCCACAGTTTAACCACTTCGTGACCTAAAGGTGATCTTGATAAGGTGTTCTACACCATAAATAATAAAGTACAATATTTTGAAAAAACAAGTTTACTTGTACCTTCCAAAAGTAAAAAAAGAAAATTCGTAATAAAAGAGCCTAAATATGAACTTTAATCCTACATGCATCTTTTGGCTTTATGTTAAGTGTTTACTCTGCTATATATATCATTTATTTAAATTTGACCGAACCTAGCCATAAACAATCCATAACTATAACAGTTTAAAAAATAACAATTCACTATGGGTTTTAGTATCTAATATGTAAATTCAGCGTTTCCGAGGCGTTAACCTACTGAAAAATGGTGAACATGATTAAATTTGACTCTATAAGTTTTACTAAAAACTATTTAATAACATAATTTTTACATTAATTATAAATAATACCGATTTATTATTGTGTGCAAATTTTATTTCGCAGATTTATTATCCATGAATGAAAAATGTATATCGAACTTCATTCAAGGTGAAATCAATTTTATTCATTCAAAACTGTCTTGCTATATTGTAATAAAAAAAATATTTACATGTGATATGGTTTTACTGCTTGACTGCTAGTACATTCAAACCTTTTTGATTTATAATTTTTTCAAGCAAAACGAAAATACAGAAGAAATGTTAGAAGATTCAAGAAAAAAGTATTTAACGTGAAATGTCAATATATATAAAATGTAAATATCATGCAAGCTTCTCTTTTCTCAGTTCAATTGTTAAGACTCCTGTTGTCGCACACACTGAACAGATCATGTAGGGTATTAGAGCAGCTTTAGATAACGCGAAAACGACTACGTTATATCACTAGCAGGGCCGGATTTAGGACTTTTGGGCCCCTAGGCTCACTCAGTGGTGCGGGCCCCCCGGGCCAAAGTGACCAAACGTCCGTTTTTAGGAGGTCGCATTGTGGCCGACAAAAGACAGCCCCTCGTTCTTTTCATGGCCGACACATCTATTGGCCTTATCGTGGCCAGAAAATCTGTCGTTTATATAAAAGATGACAGGCATATTTCTTGGTCGTTTCGCGACCGACAAGTCTCTCGCTGTTTTGACATGTCTACTGACCACATTGAGGCTGGGAAATCCGTCATTTATAACGCAGCTGGAAAATCTGTCGATCATATCACGGCTGTCGTATCGCGGTCTTTTGTACCGCGGCTGGTAAATTTCCCGGTCGCATTGCAGTTTGTAAATCTTTTGACAGATAGCGGCCGGTAAATCTGCCGGTCTGTATTTTACATAAAAAATAGTACTCAAGATATTTTTTATTTAAAAGCTACATTGCTGATTTCACAGGTCGGGATTTCCCCCCCTCAATAGTCTGGAAAGGTAGAAAAACGTTGTAAATTTAATATGAGAAATCTGGTTAACATCCCATTTTCGGTTTACAGCGGCTGGCAAATATCTCGGTAATATTTTGGTAATAAAACAACTCTTGGCTAGGTTAGGCTCGTGGCCTGAGAACATCAGTTGTATCGCTTTCGGTAAATCCCTCGGACATTTCTTGGCCGTCATTTGGCAAAGCTTTTTCAACAAAACTCAGCGTCAAACATTTTCAAGGAGAGGGGGGTTAAAATTGAGCTATAGAGCAGAGGTCTGAAAATCTTTCCCCCCATCAAAATTCTGAAATTACTACCATGAATATTTTTATCCTATCCTCGTGTGGCCTTATGTGGAACCAAAACTTGTGACGTCAATCTTATACCCATATCCGGTTCTGCAAGCTCAATGGCTATTGGGTGAAAATACAGCCGATATGAGGTGTCAGCAATATTCTCCCTCTGATTGGTCAAGATTAATTTTTGTCCTGGCAGCAGGTTATGTCATGATTCCGGTCCTCAAAAGAGTAACAAATTGTTTATATTTTCGACATAGATAACTTGAATACTATTATTATTCTCTTCTCCTCTATAGACCCAAGGGCCCCCACCCCTACTTCGAGAACTTTGCGGCCGATAAAGCGGCGCCGTACGCAACAGCTGACTTGCAGAGTCTACTTCATGGTTTCTCTTATGAGCTGTCTGCTAAGTGCTGATTGCAGAAACTACATTGTTTATGTTTCACGTTCAATTGGTATAACAATCATTAATTATCTTTTCATTATTGGTCGAAGTTTATTGAGTGCCGAACGACGTTAATTCCTAGATTCTAAGAATTATTTTTTATTTATTTTTCTGTGGCGCGGGCCCCTAGGCGTGCGCCTATGGCGCCTATGCTTAAATCCGGCCCTGATCACTAGTTATAGTAAAATCGTTCATAAGCAGGCAATTTATTTGTTGAAAGACTTGATAATGTAGATATTACTGAAAATATATACGATTTCAAAGATGAATTACATTTATTACTTAACATTTGAAATTAAATATTTTAACCTTCCCTTCCCTTTAAGATGTTTAATGTCACTGTTAGGCTAAGGTTTACCAGAAATGGGTACATGCAAATCTGAAATATTTGTGAAAGTTGCCACATTTAAGTCTCCATGGGTAAAGATTTTTCGCCCGCTTGTAGAAGCCTTGACATTGCTGAGCCATCGAAAGCTGAGGACTGCGTCACTTCTGCTGATAATCTTCTTACAACACTTTTGATTGCGCACATTCAATTCTTATTCTTACCATTCTATTATGCCTTACAAATCCAATGATTTGTGTTCATATCAATTCTGCCTTGCACCATTATCCAAAAAACGGCCCCAAGGATTCCCTGCAATTTATGCGATATTTTTGACTAGAAATGTGTTCTAAGCAATTCTTATCGCAAATAAAATCTCTATACGTAAAAAAGAAAGTTTAACTTGTTTTAAACGTGTCCTATGTATTATACCAAAATCCCCCTACAATGTATCGTCCTATGTGTCATCCCAAGTATAGTTTGCACCAAAAAGGATGAGAACCATAAGTAGAATAAAACTCGTAACAATTATGGACTACAAAATAAGACTCCATCCACCGTGTAATAGATTTTTTTCTGCTCCTTTGCGACTCCTCTTAAGCGTGATTGAGAAATATTTAACAATATTTAACTCTATAAAACAAAACATAAGTTTGCAACACCGAAACTTTCAGAATTTATTGCCAACATTTTCAAAAATCATTGAAAAAATCATTCTTGATAGATTACTCCAATACGAACAGTCAGCATGGATTCCGTTCAGGTAAATCAACAACCACAGCATTGACTGACTTCATTGAAAATATTATAGACGATATCGATAATAATATTATTATTGGTTCAATATCGGTTGTAACAAAGATACTTGAACACTATATAGGCTTACAGTTGCAGAACTATCTTTTTAAGTTTGATATTATCAATGGGGCTCAATTTGGCTTTATTCCCAAGAAATCTACTGTGGATCTGTTAGAAAACTTAACTGCTGATATAAATGAGGCATTAAATGAAAATAAGTTTGTTGTAGCGGTAGCGACAGATCTTACAAAAGCCTTTGACTTGGTAGACTATAATATAATGTTAAATAAGTTAGATAAAATAGGCATAAGAGGGAAATTGTATAAGTTATTGGAAGACTATTTTAAAGGTAGAACACTGCATGTTAGTATAGGAAATTTCATAAGTAGTGGGTACAGCCAAAGATGCGGATTAGTTCAAGGTAGTATTTTGTCTCCGACTTTTTTCAATATATATGTTAACGACTTAGCTAGTCTTAGGTTCAATAGTAAGGTACTACAATATGCAGACGATAACATTTTTTATATGGCACATAAGGATTTAGCAATAGGTATAAGATGTATGCAACAGGATTTAGATTTAGCTATAAAGTATTTTTTTAATAATTGCATTAAGCTGAATGCCCAGAAAACCAAGGCGATAGTTTTTAAGAATCCAAGAATCAACATAAACCGCAGCATAGAATGTAAATTAGTTTGTCATACGACAGATTGTCTTAGAAATCATGGAATATATAGGCCTAGGTGTTGGTGTCAACCTATGATATTTTATGAAACTATTGAGCATTTAGGAATTAAATTTGATGCTGATATGAAGTTTGATATACATGTGGCAGGAATAATGAAAACTCTTCGAGCTTTTTTATATAAATGTTTTAAAATAAGTTGTTTTTTCCCAATAAGCACAAAAAGAATAATTTATTTTTTACTAGTTCAAAGCTATATTTACTATGGTATAACAGTATATTACCTTTGTCCTGAATATATAAAAAAACCGTTAAGTAATTTATTGAACCGTATAATAGATGTTTTATTTAATGGAGTAGCAAAAGAACTGTTAGGAATTATGTCCTTAGAAAATTTAAGGAAATATACAGATCTAGTCAGAAATTATTTTAAGGAAGAGTTAAGAATAATAAATGAAGACAGGTATAATCTAAGAGAGAGACTTTACAGAGCTAGAAGAAATTATAATAATTATGGGAAACTTGTTCCGCAGTATAGAATTCCTTCACTGTTAAATGCCTTACCAGCTGAGCTTAGGTCATTGCAAAGCAACAATGAAGTGAAAACGAAATTGAAAGTGTATTTTTTAAATAATCCTTAGTTGTGTTGGAAGAAATTTAGTTTGATTCAAGACTAAAACTTGATAGAGGCAAGCCTACCATAGCCTAGGCCTAAGCTAACTGGGCAGACATAAAATCAGAAATTAAGATTAAACTTACCTTATCGTCTAGGCCTAAACCCATATTATATCATTGTTACTTTGAAAATAATAAGAAAAATACAATACATACCTGTTAATTGTCTTAAAAGTTAGTTAGTCTTACCCTTTGTTAATGTGATGTTAGTAGTTAGTATGTTAAGAAAAGTTAGTTTAACACAAATCCCAGGACCACACTTTTTCACAGTTTGATAAGAGAGGGAATGATTGAATGATAGCATCATATTTATTTTGAAAAAGGTAAAGATAGTTATTAATATAAAGAAATATGTAGGAGAAAACTTTATTTCAACAGCATGACAAGCTGTAACTAGTTAGTTTGAAGGTTAGTTGGATTGTTTTGTTCTTTTGCCGTGGTGTCTGTCAGGCTCAGTTTCAGCTGTCAGAGCATAGAGTATAAAATTGAGTTAGAAGTTATTGTTATATATAAATGAATGTTTTTGCATGTTGTATTGTTATCTGTTAAAAGTTTATATAGGTTTAATGCTAGAAATATAGAATGTTATTGCATGTGAAATATTTATTATAAGTTATTATTTATTATTAGTTATTCAAACAAATGAAAGAAAAAATGTATACCCATCAATTTTTAAATGCAAATGTAAAAAAATGTAATGTAAAAAATGTTTCCTCTCAAATAGCTGATACAGTAGCTAGAGAGGAAAAATAAGCACTGCTGTGTATGTAAAATGCGCATGCGAGTTAATAAACGAATTGAATTGAATTGAAATTGAATTATTATTATTATTTACAAAATCACGCGGCAAATATTAAAAAAAATTACTTTCAACGCTACATTTTAAATTCGAATACGTTGTAATAATATTCAGATACTACACAGTTATGTTTAGATTCTACTAAAACTTTTCTAGATAGCTAAATAAATCTTATCAAATCTAATATCAGTCTTAAATATTCAAAAGGCAAAAATAGTTATTTTTCAATCTCTCAACCAAGTTACCACGTACATTCATTATGCATTCGGCAACCATAAAACATCCTACTATATGAAGGTAAGCCGACAGAATTGCCAAGTATTTATACGTCTACTTATCTTCTATAACCTTCTTACTTATGTCAGTTGATTCTATATTAGGCCCAAAAAAGAATATAAAATCTCCTTATCTTCCATTTTAAGACTAATACTCGAATACATAATCAGAGAGAAGGTTTGACCGAAAAACTCGTCGAAATAACTAACATAGGGTTTAATTACATATTTTTTACACGGCCCTTCATGACAAGAACACTTCAATTCATACAAAAAAATTCAATAACTTTAATATATTTCACTTGAATCACACATTACAACAGAGGCTACAAGTACTATGTTTTTTAAAACTTTCTTTTGAGACTCTGGGCGCCTCTTTAACTTGTAAATATATACTTATAAAAATCTACATGATTCAATCTTAAATTTCAAAATGCCAGCCATTCAAAAATACTTTTACTTGAGTCACAGAAAAAGTGACACATTTTTGTATCACCGGCCGCCAAATTCAACAAATGGATAAAAAATAAGAAAATATTAAAAAATTATTTCACAGAACAAATTTGGTACAGATAACTCTTCTCCTGTAAGATCTGTCCGAGAAGGATTTATGTTTTATATTTTCACGTCGATAAATACGTATGTGCCGAACGCCTACAGACATCGACTGATATATGTTTTCCTTTATCATAATATTACATGTGAACTGCATCCTTCTCACCAAGAACAGGGTTAAAACAGCATTGTGGACGGATATTATGAACTTGAATGAAAGATGTCTATGTAATTAGCAAACGATATGTCATTAACGTGCCCTAATATCAAAGCCGCACAATGTAATTGTTAACTCCTGGAAGTACTTATTGATACTGCTGGTAAATAAAATATAACAAAAAGATTTAGGGCTGTTTGGAATCGTGAAAGTGAATAATCAGATTCAGCAAAAACCGAATAAAATAAACAATCCTAAATATGAGTAAGGTTATATTTAATGATACAAAATCAATAATAGTTTCCTATGTTTACGAAAAAACTCAAAACAACAGGAGGTCTCTGGTGGAACGAGTAAATGCGTCTGAATTAACTCTGACCTAGTCCCTATTCTGTTCATTTTTGCTCCAATCAACAGTTGCTTTGATCAACGAGCACTTTAACAGACCTATGATTTCATGAATAGTATTGTGTGGGTTTGTTTGTTTATTTCCTAACCAGTGTTTGTAGGTTTCGAGGAATTCATAGCGATAATAATATTTTTTTTTTTTTTTTTGGGTAGGAGGTGGAATGCATTTACGCACACTGAGGGGCTCATTGTCCCCTCAGTAGTGTCGGACTCCCACGAGCTCGATGTCCCGTGAACTACCAACTAAACCACCTCCCTCGGCACCGAGGACACTAGCCTGGAACTGTTTCACACATTACTTCGGGCTAGGCCTTTGATATTACGCCACTAGTGCAACCTCCTTGGGGAAAAGCTGAGGATTAAGGCCGATCGAGGTCGACCTTTTTCGCCCGAAGAATGGCCTGGACGTAGTGCTGGACACAGTTCCAGTTGCCCTCTCCCTGAAGCATAGCTCCGACGATGTTGTTTGGGCTGACGACCACGCCGATCTCAGATGAAAGCGAGGCTCGGCGGACGTGCCAACGGTCGCACTGAAAGAAAGTGTGCTCGGACGTGTCTTGGATGCCGGGGCAATACAGACAGTCCGGGCTGGCGACTTTGCCCATCCGGTGCAGATAGGCTCGGAAGTACCCGTGCCCAGAAAGAAACTGGGTCACGTAGTAATCGACCTCGCCGTGCTGCCGTTCCACCCATGGTCGGACGGAAGGTATGAGCTGGAAGGTCCAAGCGATAATAATAATAATTATAATAATAATAATAATAATAATAATAATAATAATAACAATAATAATAATAATAACAATAATAATTTTTTTTTTTTTTTTTTTTGGGTAGGAGGTGGAATGCGTTTACGCACACTGAGGGGCTCGTTGTCCCCTCAGTAGTGTCGGACTCCCACGAGCTCGATGTCCCGTGAACTACCGACTAAACCACCTCCCTCGGCACCGAGGACACTAGCCTGGAACTGTTTCACACATTACTTCGGGCTAGGCCTTTGATATTACGCCGCTAGGGCAACCTCCGTGGGGAAATGCTGAGGATTAAGGCCGATCGAGGTCGACCTTTTTCGCCCGAAGAATGGCCTGGACGTAGTGCTGGACACAGTTCCAGTTGCCCTCTCCCTGGAGCATAGCTCCGACGATGTTGTTTGGGCTGACGACCACGCCGATCTCAGATGAAAGCGAGGCTCGGCGGACGTGCCAACGGTCGCACTGAAAAAAGGTGTGCTCGGACGTGTCTGGGATGCCGGGGCAATACAGACAGTCCGGGCTGGCGACTTTGCCCATCCGGTGCAGATAGGCTCGGAAGTACCCGTGTCCAGAAAGAAACTGGGTCACGTAGTAATCGACCTCGCCGTGCTGCCGCTCCACCCATGGTCGGACGGATGGTATGAGCTGGAAGGTCCAACGTCCCCTCGGCTCGGCTTCCCAGTCGCGCTGCCAGGAGTCGAAGCTGCGATCGCGCTCTTCCCTGGCAGCTGTTTCCCGGCCCACTTCAGGCCTCCTCCGGTAAATCGCCTGCCTCTCCCTCGCGAGGAAGAGGACGGGGATGACTCCGGCGATCACCATCACAGCAGGCTCGGAGACTGTGCGGTAGGCCGAAGCGACCCGCAGAGCTCCTCGACGCTGGACTCGGGCAAGCCGGTCTCGGAAGACTCGCTTCTCGAGTGCGTGAGCCCATGCCTCCGCCCCGTACAGCAAGACTGACTGGACGGCAGTCATGAGCAGACGGCGCTTGCAGGAACGAGGACCGCCGACATTGGGCATAAGCCTACCAAGGGCAGCGACACCCTTAGCGGCTTTGTCGGCGGCGCGCTGGATCTGCTCGCCGAAAGACAGTCTGCTGTCGACCATGACTCCCAGGTACTTTGCAGCAGGCTTAGTCTCGAGTGTGACGTCACCTATCTGCACCGGGAACACGGTGTTTATCCTCTTTTTGGTGAGAACGACGATCTCCGTCTTACTGGTAGCCAGGGACAAGCCGTGATCTCGCATCCACCCGTTGACCTTGGCCATTACTACGCTGAGCCTCAGTTTTGCCTGCTCGACGTTCCTCGCAGCGATCAAGGCAGCGACGTCGTCAGCATAGCCAACGAGGCGGGTCTCATCGGGCATGTCTAGCCTCAGCAAGCTATCGTAGGACACGTTCCAGAGATCTGGTCCGAGAATGGACCCCTGCGCCGCCCCGGAAGTGATGGGAATGCGCCGCTGACCTTCGGTCGTGTCGTACAACAGAACGCGGTCTGACAAATACGCTTCTATCATACGCAGGAGGTAGGAGGGAACTTGGAACGTATGCTCAAGCGCCCACAGCATATCGCTCCACCTGGCGGAGTTAAAAGCGTTCTTCACGTCGAGCGTGACAAGAAGGACCACGCGGCGCGACCAGTGGTTGTGGTCCTCCGCCCTCCGCACTGCCTCAACTACCTCCTGAATAGCGTCGATGGTAGAGCG
This sequence comes from Flexamia atlantica, assembly GCA_035578135.1. Taxonomy (NCBI): domain Eukaryota; kingdom Metazoa; phylum Arthropoda; class Insecta; order Hemiptera; family Cicadellidae; genus Flexamia; species Flexamia atlantica. The sequence goes on from JAQJVK010000014.1 coordinate 13,168,330, forward strand.
ACCGGATCTGAAGCCGTACTGCTGCGGGGACAAGTCCCCCGCAGAGACGATGGCTCGGTCAGCCTGACGCGCAGGAGCTTCTCAAGCACTTTCCCGGCCGTGTCGAGCATACACAGGGGTCGGAAAGAAGAAGGGGTCCCCGGTGTGCTCTTCGCCTTCGGGATAAGGACAAGGCGGGCAACCTTCCACGACGAAAAGAAAACGCCTTCCGCCAGACACGCGTTGAACATGTCGAGCAGAAGCCTTGGATTCACCTCCGCAGCGAGCTTGAGCACCTCCGCCGGAATGCCATCGGGACCGGGCGCTCTTCTGGGTCGTAGGGATCGGACGGCGGCCGGTGAGTTCCTCTTCCCGGAAAGCTGGGAAGGCGCCTACCTCTCCGAAGTCCCTGACTGGCCGAACTGGGTGGCTGGGAAACAGTGTGTCGACGACGGCGGCCATGGCTTGTGGTTCCATGACCGCAGGTGGTGAGCGAGCCCCTAGCTTCTGGTTACAAGTTTGTAGCCCGTCCCCCCAGGGGTCGTTGTCGATATCCTGACACAGCTGTTTCCAGCACCTGACTTTACTCCGGTTGATGGCACCGCGGAGCTCTCGGCGGGCCGCTCTGTGCTCAGCCGATCTGGCATTTGCATCAGGGCGGTTCCTGGCTCGCTGCGCAGCTCGTCGGAGACCAAGGCATCTCCTCCGGAGTTCCGCGATTTCAGGCGTCCACCAGTAAACCGGCTTCTTCCTGTCGCGGCGGGAAACTCCGGGAATCGACTGCTCACATGCGGTCGCGATGAGTCGCATCGTCGATGCTGCCAGATCTTCGGCACTTGTGAAATTCACAATGCTCTGGTCCTTAATTACTTCTTTAAAAGTGTCTTTGCTCAGACGACTGGTGTTCCAGCGTCGAGCCAGAGGAGCAGGTTCAGCGCGCAAGCGCGCGCCCCTCGGGAAGGACCTTGAAAAGGATCGCCTGATGGTCGCTGGAGGAGTAGTCCTCGCAGACACGCCAGTCGGAGATCCGCTGGGCAATCCCTTCAGAGGCAAGAGATATGTCAGGGATCGTCTCTCTGCACCCCGGACGGCGAAAGGTGGAAATGCCGCCCGTGTTGAGGATACAGAGGCCCGACCTGGCAGCCGACTCGAGGACGTAACGTCCTCGAGTGTCGGTCCGCGGGGAACCCCATTCCACGGCTTTGGCGTTTAAAATCCGCCACCGACTATGACCCCGCCAGAGGTGTTCATGATCTTATCCTCGATGGAATCGACCATGTGGCGGTAGTCTGCGATCGGTTGGTTAGGCGTGAGGTAACAGGAGAAGACGGTGAAACCCCTGCTCCTCACCCAAACGAAGCCGTTGCCCGATCCGGAATCGAGAACAGGCACCTTCCCGAGGTCCAAGATCCAAATCGCCGCAGTGCCGGAGGGGTCCGAGAACCACTGCGCAGAGCGTCGGTTCTGGTACTGCTCACTGAGAAGCAGTAGGTCAGCACCCTGGTCCGTGGCGAATTGGAACAGCAAGTCATTTGCTGTCCTGCTCCTCTGCATATTAAGTTGCAGAACACTGATCATTTCTGTTGGTTCTGGCGAAGCTCCTGGATGGCCCGCCTGTACTGCCCGCAACGACCAGACCCAGCGGAATGCTTGACCTGGTCGCCCTTCAAGCCGACTTCTGTACACAGGACACAGGACAACGCTGCGTTGCACGCGCTGGCCCTGTGGTCCTGGCCGCCGCACTTGAAGCAGAGCTTGCTTCTATCGGGTCCAGAGCAGCGATTAGCGACGTGACCGAACCCCAGACATTTAAAACATCTGGAGGCCACGAGCTTCTCGCGTACCCGACAGCTCACGTACCAGATCTTCAGGTGGCCCTTCTCCAGGAGCTTCGCAGCTGCTCTGGCTCCCAGCGTAAGGATCGCCACCTTCTGGCCTCGAGCATTCGCCTTCGAGACGAAAGTCTTCACCTCGACGTTTTCGCCGATAGCGGATTTGACAGCTGCAGTCACCTCCGCCTCGGTCGTCAGCTCGTCGAGGTCCCTCACCTCCAGCGTCGACTTGGGCTCGAGAACGCTGACAGTCGCGTTCGCCCCCAAGATGTTCTTCAGGTCTTCGCTGAAGGCGGACTTGCTTTCGGAGGCGTCCCCGAGTTCGACCAGAAGATCGCCGGCTCGGGTCTTCCTCATGGCCTTGATAACGGCGCCCTGCTCATCGGGCTTCGCTTTGCTGCGAATCTCGCCCAGCACGTCGGCGTAGGATTTCCCCTCCGACGGCTTGATGAGAAGGGCGTCTGGCCGCGTCCTACGTGACCTCTTCTTCGGCGCCTTCTTGTTGTCCTGAGGGCCGGGCTGGCTTCCAGGCTGCTGGGGTGGGACTTTCTTCTTCTTCCCCTTCCTGTTAACGACGTCGGTCCATTTCTCGGGGTCCGATGTCTCCCCTGGACCGTCACCTCTGGGTTTCTTCTCAGCCTCCGGTTGGGCGGGGCTGGAAGCAGCCCGTTTCCCACCGGCCGGCTGAGCCTTAACGCGCAGTGATGGGGTCGTCTGCGTCGAAGCAGTCACCGACTCGCACGACTGCCAAGATTTCCTCAGCTGAAGGATGTGGTTAAGGCTAGTCTCCAACTGGACTATGCCTTCCTGCACATCCCTGCTGATGTTCTTCTGCCTGCCTGTCGCGGCCTTCATGACAGCGAGGGTGGCGAAGCACTTTTGAAGGTGCTCCTCCTCCTGCTGCCTAATAATAATAATAATAACAATAATAATAATAATAATAAGTTTATTCTCACAAAAATAATAAACTTATGCAACATAATTCAGACAGAGAAGGTCCCCACATAGGCAAAGCCTGTGCGTGGGGGCCGAAACCCTATGAGTCTCTCAAACTAGCTCACTTAATATGTGGAGGAATAATGGCAAAGTTTATAATTATTTGCACAAAATTAAATAAAATCAATTGCAATTATAACAAAAACTATTTACATTAAATTCAAGCTACAAAAATAATTTAATTATGTGGAAAAATGGATGAAATATAATTTATGAATATATGCGAATTTTCAATTTAGGAAAACTGTTACCTTGCTATACAGTCAATCACGCATTCATGATTGAGCAAGCTCACACACGGACACCTTATCACAACTCACCCATTCATGTAACGTACCCCAAACCACAGACTCAAACACGCTCATCCTATCACATACTCACACATGCATGCACCCCATACCACAATCAAGCTCACATATGGACATCCTATCACATACACATGCATGCATGCATCCCATACCACAAGCAAGCTCACGCACGGACACCCCATCACATACTCGAACATGCATGTGTCACACACCACAAGCAAACTCATATACGGAAACTCTATCACATACTCACACATGCATGCACCCCATACCACAAGCAAGCTCACATACGCACATACTATCACCTACTCACACATGCATGTATCCCATACCACAAGCAAACTCACACACACACACACACACACACACACACACACACACACACTATCACATATAGGAGTTTTCCTTATCAATACTTCACGCAATAACTCATAATGACTATACCAGACTTTTTCATAGGTAGCCTTTAATACTAAAATCAGCACTAAACATTAACCTAAGCACTTTTCTTAACATGCCAAATTGCATAAGCGCATAATATATTCATGTTACGCCTATAAATTACTATAATTATAATGCAATATTATGCTACAGGATGTTAATGCAGTGTAAATAATTAATCAATAATAGAAAATAAAACATGTAAAAGGAAAAAATAAAAATAAAAGTTAAAACTATCAATTGACATATGCTGAAGTGACCAAGTCCATGGCAGCCTCCCTCCCCATCGCTGTCAGCCAATTAATTATTTTCTTCTTATAAACTGTAATGGAGCAGGGGCCAATATTTCTTAATTCGACAGGCAAATTTAAATGGATATTGTGAGCAAGATAAAGACAACATGTATAGTTTATGGACTTTTCGATTTTCGGAGTTTGTATACCAAAATTTGTTCGTAGCCAAGTGGAATATGGATGAGAAATTTTACCTAAGAACGCATTTTCCCTTTTGAAACTGTAAAGAAGCAATGATTTTATAAACAATTGCCTTACGTCAAGTACCTTACGATGCAACCACGGTATGGACAATTTCGACCTGGAACTGACCCATTCTATGTTAATAATACCTCACATTAATAAATTATGATTTTATATTATGGCTAACGACCTTTTTACAATTTATGTAGCTTGAAACGTAAAAAACGACTATAAGGAGGTAATTTTCTATTATAATTTACCCAAGCTCTGCAGCTCGGTGTTGAAGTGGAAAGGCAGATATTTGCAGAATGTCTATTCGTTTCGGCCCGGCACCTCCAATTTTTATACTACAGTAGACTCCCTCTTATCCGGACACCTTTTAACCGGACATCGGTTTATCCGGCCTTCTCTTGGCGGAAGTAGCATTCTTCTAACTTGACAATTGTTATCAAAACTTCGGTTTGACCCGGAGTTTTGGGCAGGAGGTGAATAGTACTGCATTCACAATTCTCGTAGAAAAATATTAAACATTACATTTAATATTAAAACTGAATATGTTAATACCATTATCTTATATGTAAATACTATTATATTTTATATAATATCTATATACTTATTAAATATTTTGAAAATATTAAGTATAGTATTTAGACAAACTGGGCTCAAAATTTGATTCTATTCAAAATGTATTCTCAAAAAATAAATACTACGCTCTCTTCAATGTGAGTAAAATGAGATAGTTTTTGAGAGATTGAGAAACGATATCGACTATTCCCGTGGGAAGTTTATAATAGAAAAATGGTCGTAAAATACATAGTATTTAATGTGTGTATTTAATAATTAATTTTACGAAATGTCGGTTTAACCGGAAGAGCCGCGATCGGGACCGGATAAGAAGGAGTCTATTGTATTTTAAAGTTACAGGTTAAGCCAATGATTATTCTTATGATTATTTTTGTTGATGTTCAAAATGTTAGTTTCCCCTTACTTTTGAAATGGAATAAAATTCATCGAACCTCATTATGTTTACCATTAATTTTACGAATGTGACTAAAATGTTAGGTCCAAATGTACAGCTATAGTTATTTAGTTATTTACAGTTATTTGTTAATTTATAATATGCATTTTATCATGGGCTTTATTAAAGTTTTACAGGGAACGAATAACAACGTATTGGCTTCATTACAGTTTCATGAAGATCCAATTACAATAGAACAACTATTGAAACTAAAATTTAAAAAAGAGGAGCAACCGAAAGGCTTTCATCTGCTTTTTTACTTAGAATTTCACCGATTAATTTGTATCATTAGAGCGTAGCACATTACGTCTAGATTTGAAAGAGTCCATACAAATATCACAGGTTACTGCTTTTGATCCTTAAAAACTGGTCTAAAGGTGGGATCAATCTCTTATAAAGTAGGGTTAGAACTAATTAGCCGGCCAGCACATTAAATACATTGAATACAATTAACTATAATTAAATTTCTGTTTCAAACCAACATTTACAACTGATAGACACTGAAAAGTGAACAAAATGTTGCTCTACAATCTTACGTGAAAGGACCTTCTCGAGATGTTTGCCTCATTTGTTTACAAAGAAGGGGAACCAATTCCCGTTAAAGCGGAACACAAATAACCACAGAGCCAATATAGGTCTCGGAAAGTCAGATTACATTTGAAGCGAATTCTAATAAGAATCCAGGCCGATAGTGGTATCTTTCTTCGTCTTTAACTGATGTACTATTACTGTCCACCAATTTAAATTATAATTGTGTGTGTTATGTGTTATTTTTTGTGTAAATGTTCTTCATAAATGCAAGCTTTCTGTGATCTTGGTCTTCATAGAACAGCTCGTGATCGCATAGAAGAAGGAAATTTCTAATCACGATTACCTATAATAAACATGTTTTTGATTATAGGTAATACATACAATAAAGATGAGGAAAAGGAAATTTATTAAAGCGTATTCTATTGCAAAAATAGTTTATTTCAACAGTTAAAAAATTATTCTGAACTGGTCTAGTTAAAAGAGTTAGTAAACCCATGAAATAGAAGACAGGGACCATTAGGTCATATGTTATGTCATAAAGTGATAAAACTGGACTATATAAATAAAATGGTAATTAACTCCATTCAAATGTTATCCTGAAAGAATCCGCCACAGTCTAAAGTGACTTTTTTTTAATTTTTTAGTTTTGGGTTCAGCATTTAATTATGAACACATTGAGGCAATTTCATTTATAAAACACATGTGAACACATTGAAGTCAACATTTATAAGAAAATTATATGTAAAACGAGTTTTTGAGGTGAACAATAGGACTATTACACTTCTGCAAATCGTTTTCTCAAATTTGTGTTATAACCTAATTTGACGTGTGGCCTGTTGAAAAACTCTTTAGATACTACATTTATTGTAATAAACTGCTATCCAAATCACCTTGGTTATGTGTGCTTAGTCACGAAAGTGAGTACTTTCACAAAATAAATATCAATATTTAAGATTACAAAATTTAACACCTTTCAATCGTAAAACTAATTCTTTGACAGAAAACTTTAAAAATCTTTATTTTATGACAACATGTATTCCATTAACAAACACTTTTCCTCCATTGTTAGAATAAAAAAAATTAATAAAACTCGGATGCTTGTGTTTTTAAACTGTATTCGTTACTGTCACACGTTGTGACGTCATCAGAGGGTGTCAATGACCTCTACCGTATATTGATGGACAGCGCTGCTCCCTGGATGCTTGTGATAAACTGTATTCGTTACTGTCACTCGTTGTGACGTCAGGAGAGGTGTCAATGGCTTCTACCGTATATTGATGGACAGCGCTGCTCCCTAGGTGCTTGTGATAAACTGTATTCGTTACTGTCACTCGTTGTGACGTCATCTGAGAGTGTCAATGGCTTCTACCGTATATTGATGGCCAGCGCTGCTCCCTGGATGCTTGTGATAAACTGTATTCGTTACTGTCACTCGTTGTGACGTCATCAGAGGGTGTCAATGGCTTCTACCGTATATTGATGGACAGCGCTGCTCCCTGGATGCTTGTGATAAACTGTATTTGTTACTGTCACTCGTTGTGACGTCATCTGAGAGTGTCAATGGCTTCTACCGTATACTGATGGACAGCGCTGCTCCCTGGATGCTTGTGATAAACTGTATTCGTTACTGTCACTCGTTGTGACGTCATCAGAGGGTGTCAATGGCTTCTACCGTATATTGATGGACAGCGCTGCTCCCTGGATGCTTGTGATAAACTGTATTTGTTACTGTCACTCGTTGTGACGTCATCTGAGAGTGTCAATGGCTTCTACCGTATATTGATGGACAGCGCTGCTTCCTGGATGCTTGTGATAAACTGTATTCGTTACTGTCACTCGTTGTGACGTCATGAGAGGGAGTCAAAGTCTTCTACCGTATATTGATGGGCAGCGCTGCTCCCTGGATGGTTGTGATAAACTGTATTCGTTACTGTCACTCGTTGTGACGTCATCAGAACGTGATAATTTTTGGGTGATACTTTAAAAAACAGTAGGCTTGTTGGGTGAATCGGACGTCCTGGAATGGGACTAGTCCTGGAGTGGGACGTCCTGGAATGGGACTAGTCCTGGAGTGGGACGTCCTGGAATGGGACTAGTCCTGGAGTGGGACGTCCTGGAATGGGACTAGTCCTGGAGTGGGACGTCCTGGAATGGAACTAGTCCTGGAGTGGGACGTCCTGGAATGGGACTAGTCCTGGAGTGGGACGTCCTGGAATGGGACTAGTCCTGGAGTGGGACGTCCTGGAATGGAACTAGTCCTGGAGTGGGACGTCCTGGAATGGGACTAGTCCTGGAGTGGGACGTCCTGGAATGGGACTAGTCCTGGAGTGGGACGTCCTGGAATGGGACTAGTTCCTGAATGGGACTCGTTCCCCTCGTACCCCTTATGTTTTCGTGGTCCCCCTTATATACTACTTCTTCTTAATGTAGTGTCAAATTTATTAGAATGTAATTTGGAGCTTCTATTGATTTTCCCTTCATTAACTTGTCAAATATTTAGTGAACCAAAGAGATTTCATTAAGATTAGAGCTTTAAAAATCACATATCTCATAATTAAACCGCTAAGTGGGCTTAGACAACGTTTTATTTGGTCAGTTATTTAGGCTTAATAGTGAAATAATGTACACAAGAGTGGTTACATTGTATTATGTGCTGTTAAATTCAACTTTCAGAGAGAGAGAGAGAGAGAGAGAGAGAGAGGATTTTTTTGGAAAATTATCGATGCTTTAAGATAAATTTTTCTAAATTTTTTTCTAGGCAAAGCCATTAAAGGCCCATAAATCCCTAAGCCCAACCTCTTATGCCTTCAAGTCACCAACATAAATAACATAAACTCAGCATTCCCAACAATCAGCTTCAAACTAATCTAGCTTACAGTTGTAAACAATTGTGACCTTTTATTTTCACGAGCGTAATAAGAATTAAGAAAATTTTGTTTTATTTAATTTATAGGACAAAAGTTGAATAATACCTCATTTAAAGCTTAGAGAGGTTTAATAGTACAGTTTTGTTTTAATAGAAACCTTCGGAAAGCACCGGCCCGGTTTATGCATCACTGGGCAGGAGATAACCGTTTACAGTTAGTTACTTAGCTGATAAAAACCCTGTAATCGTTTCACCAATTCATTACTTTATCCCTTTTTTATAACTCTGGCAATTTTTTAAATACATTTATCTAATTGTTCTGAATATCAATTTATTTAGTTAAATTATTGAAGCTGACAAAATTATTTTATAAATAACCTACGTCTTAATGATGGAAATAATTCCAGTCATCATAAATAGAGAGTTAAAAAGTTAGTTTTCAAATTAAGATAACATTAAAAGTTATAAGGGTTAGTAGTATACAAATGGGCTGAATCAAAAATGTCTGGCAATTAGGGAGCAACTTTTTTTCCAATACAATACTAGCCTAACAATACCATTGTGGTAGTGGTATTTCATTTTAACTGTACATACACCCTCCCCCTTACCACCTTAGTTTCCCCCATACATGCCGAATTTCACGTAAGTATAGTTATTATTTATAATTTTATCATTTAAAACATACAGGGTAGATTTGATTAATGCGCAGTTTACAAGTTCACTTGCCTAGTTGAACAACATATCCAAATATGAAACAGATCAGGCAATAAAGTCTAAAGTTAAAACTTTTGGCCAATTTTATAATTTTATATTCAAAATTAGACGGGCTAGATATAAAATAAAATATACTAATCACTTGCTAAGGTTAACAACACACCTAAATATTAGAAAGATCTGTTAAGAATGACAAAAGTTAGCTTTTTTGTCTACTTTTATGAATGTGTTTAATTGGTAGTACCACGAACCGTTACAATTATGAAAATTCCCACAAGAGTGAATTACAAGATCTTTGAAATTATAATCTGAAAATTTTCCGAGAGACATGGGCAAGAACCTTTTTTGTACCGAATTGCCTGCAATGCGACGTCATAAATTGGGGGAATCAGTTTTTGTCTAATATTTTCTGAACAACTACTAAGAGTGTTGCTCGTTGAATTATTGATTCTGGTACAGTCACATATCTAAAACTACCCAGAGACTCTAGCGTATGGTAGAACTATTGTGTGTTTGTTATTTGAGGAAATTGAAATTGGGTGAGCTAGAAAACAATGAAAATTAAAGTGTCAAGTCAAACGTGTGGTGGGTATGGAGACGATTTGTTCTATTTGCTGTAAAGGTTTGGAACAAAAAACGTTTTTGTTTATTTTTTCATGGGAAAGCTCGAAAATAGATAGCAAACATTTATTATGCATATTAAAAATTAGTTTTGCGTGACAAACAACGCATGATGAATGTTTGCATGTGATAAACACATGACGAAACCGGTTTTTTCATACTATTGTAGCGAAAATGTACACAATTTCATTATTCATTAATCATTAATTTATTGCCATACTACAATGAAATCAGGGCCATGAAATGGGTATGTTAGAATGACATGCGATGATCCGCAGCGAGTGATAAGACAATCGAACGAATGGTCACATATCATAAAATGATAAACCTTGTCGTGACACTGTTGAGTTGACCAAGTTCTCTTTGTTTCGCGATGTGTCAAGTGGTTAGTTTAGATTGTCTATTAGATGATTATCAACTTTGGTTTCATTAGGCACCAAAAGAACTATAATGGACTTCACTACAGAGATCTAAGTTTTATGTTATTCCTGAATGACATGATTTTTGGGAGGGGTATCGTGAGTGTTAAGTTTCATGTTGAAGGCAAAGATCAAAATGAGTTTTATTTTTATACCAATAAATAAAGTGTTTTGAATTATAGTTGTGGGAAGGCCATGTCCCTGGGCACATATAGTACAAATAAAGGACCGACAAGGAGAATCCATCCAAATCGAGCCAATGATATTTGTGTAGTAGACCTTGATGAGGATGAATTTGACAAAACCGATTCTAATTTAAATTTCAAATTGGTAAGCAATAAAATATTACAACGAGATGAAGACGAAGACACGATGAATAGATCTTGTAGGAGTTCAAATCCCAAGAAGACCGTCAAATGTAAAACAATGTACTGCATTCTATGGATTTTGGTGAACACACTTTGTGCCATTTGTTGTTACATTTTCATTAAAGACGCCTACGACACCTGGCAATCTTCACCAGTCGTTCAAGCTCTCTCAAATAGTCAAGTTAATTATAAAAACATTTCGTTCCCTGCAGTAACCGTGTGCTGGCCCAACACCTTTCACCCAGATTATAATTTCTTAGATCACATATCAAAATGCATGCAGGGTGAAAATAGCGAATGTGACTCAAATATAACAAACTGTAACGACGATGACATGATTATTCTTGCACTAGCGAGTCAAATATGTCCAAACGTTAGAGGGACTACGGGTAAATGTGTACCTGCGGCGATAGCCGGACATGCGTTTGATGTATAGTAGGCGCGTTTTGAAGATTCGCCCCCCCAAAACAGGTAGACGGACTGTCCTAATCCCCTGTTATCAAACAATGCCTTCGTTAGGGATGGTCACCGTTGTGCTGGCGGTCACGCGCCTGCATTCCAAGAAAATGCCGCGTAACTTGCATCTCGAATATAGCGACATATATTGTTATGCCAGTAACCGGAATTTCAGGCGGATGCAGAGAGTCCCGGCCGGCCGCCAGTAACAAAGGCACTAAGGCATTGTTTGTCAACAGGGGATTAGGACTGTCCGTCTACCTGTTTTGGGGGGGCGAATCTTCAAAACGCGCCTACTATATACATGGACAAACTACACCCTCCTTGCGATTCTGACATGTTAGAGATGATTACTTTACCGAATGAACTGGTTTTACAAAACTTCACAAGATGTAATAGTGATACTTTTCAACAATTCTATGCTGATAGCATGACTAGGCTGTGTATGACTTATAATGGGTTAAAACATGAATCTATTTTAAGGGAAAACGTAGTTTATCCTCTAAAACCGGTTAGAGAAATGCCTGACAATAAGTGTGATGTGAATCAAACCTGGTCTTTCGATAACATGATGAACTTCCAAGAGGGAATGAATGACGTGCCTATTTATGGAATAGAGGGATTGTTAATGAAAATGAAAAGACAAAAACTGCATAACCCAGGATGTAAGTACTATAAGAAAGATCTCGGAACTATAATGGTTAATAGTCCTAATCAAATTCCATTTTCACCATTTTCCTTCGGAAATCAAGAAATTGGGATTAGGGAGGCCGCACTCTACGAGGTTTCAGTGGAACCGAAAATAATACTATCGAGAGAAAATCTGGGTCAATACCCCCCAAAACAAAGGGGCTGTTTCTTCAATCATGAAAGGCAATGTTAGGCAATGAAAGGCAATTTAGCAATGTTTAAATTCTACACCAAGCTCAACTGTGAATTCGAATGTTTAGTAAACTGGTCCTTAGATAAGTGTGGCTGCCTTCCTTTCTTCTACCCGCGTCCAAATGACTCAGTGAAAATTTGTCTTCAGTCTTGCTTTAAAAGGGATTACCAAGATTGCGGGTGCTTACCGGACTGCAACTCCCTAACTTATAGTGTCACATTCCAAGAAAAATGGTATGACGATGAGGAAAATAGCCATGAGGCTGTCATATGGTTGCGAATCATGGATCACTCCTTTTACACCTACATCCGCTACAGCATCCAAAGCTACAAGGAGTTTCTGGCATACAGCCTCGGGATTCTGGGGACTTTTCTTGGGTTCAGTGTGTCGTGCGTGTGGGACCTGTTTTATCTTGGAATGCACAAAGTTTGGAAAGCTATCCCTTCCCTTGGCCACAAGAGCACACAGCATAAACATTGAAGCTAAATATCGTCCATAAAAAATTCTATTACACTCTTGTAAAAGACTGTTTGCAGCTATGAAATTTTAGTTGTTTGCTTGTTTATATTTGTTTGTCTGGAAGATTATCCTTGCAAAAAATAAATAAGCTTTGAACAAAATGATGCTTACAAATCATTGTCCAATACATTGCCATCCTTGCTAAGTATAAAGCACAAATGGGTAATGAGGTGTTAAATACAATCCAATTAATAACATGTAATCGATTCAAACGAAGGATTCCAAACAAATAATTAGTATTTATATGTGCAATATTATATATTATATATATACCTTCATATCGATTATTCAACTCCTCCTTAGGCAAAAGATTTGTTAAACCCTATGGTCACGTTTATTAAGATAATTTAAATCTTTCTTTTTGAAGAAATAAATCTCTGCGGTCTAGTCCATTATACGTTAGATCTCCCTGTATTAAGGTAAGTTGATACAGTGATCCATAAAAACATAAAGCTCCACCAACAAAACAGAGTCGACTTTTTTTCGTTCGACATTACAAATCATATCCCTGATGACAATGACTTACACATTCACTCTAAAAATCAAACGATTTCGATTAAACCTTTTATAAAAATTACTTTGTTTAAAAGAATGATCTCCGCTAAGTCATTATTTTATTAACTGTAAAAAACAAGGTGGTAATGTTAAAAGCCAATGTCCCCAGGGGTTACCACAATGCTTGACCTAAACTTGGGTTTCGCTACAAAATTCCCGATCTCTCAGTTTGCCTTCACTCTTATGACAAAATAGAGAAAATTTGGAAAATAAGAGATTAAAATCACGAAGTGGTAACAATTGTTATTTGGGGCTATAATTTAACTGTTTCACAAAAAATTTCAATAAAAGGTTTTAGGTTTATTGAACAGCCAATGCACTTCTCTTCATAATTCGATATATTATATCACCATACAAAGCTTAAAATGTAAAAAATATTGATTAAAAAAAGGCAAAAAATCAACTTGAAAAATCACGTAGGGCTAAGCTTGACATCAACGTTCTAAAATTTGGAAAAAGCTATTAAAATCAACAAGTGGTAAATATTGTTATTTGAGGCTTTGATGTAACTTTTTCACAAAAATGAAAAATACCCCAGTTGCAGCAGACCTGCATACTCAGCGAATTTCAAATGCAAAACAACACATTTCAATAGCAAGATTTGGCATGTTTTGGGAAGCTCTATAAGAATAACATAGGGAATGTGTATACAGGTTTGCTGCTACAGGTATATTAAAACTGGGTGGTTTTAATTCAATATCTAGTAGATCTGAACCATGAGAAGCTATTTACCAAGTTTTATCAAGATATGTTGAGAAATAACCGAGATATAGGATTTTACTTTCTCCCATCAGGTTAACATTGGGACAACGTACTGTGTTTACCACTTTCAATATCTCGGTAACGAATAGACATAGAGTAGTGATTCAAAATACTGAATTGTTAGTTTTTTTTAGCTGAATTCAATTGTGGCAACAAAAATTCGATACATTTTATTTTTTTTTTTTGTAAAACATTCAAAAAACCTATTTTTGGGGGGTTTATCCCCCTTTATGCCCCCTTCCGGTGGTCCGATCGGGCTGGTTCAAGAACTCGTCCGAGTGATTACCACTTTACACGTTTGTACCAATTTTCATTGAGGTCGGGCCATTTTTACAGCCGCTATCGTGCTAACAGACACATACATACATACATATATATATAAATTCGAACAAATAGTGTTTTTTGCTTCTGGTGGCCCCAAAACGAAAAGTTATCATAGTCTCGGGCTCAGGTCTTACCATGAGACCTACGGTAATAGCTTCTTCCCTATAGGGGAAATTCACTAATATAGGGTAAATTCACTAAAAACAGAATTGTCTTATACATTATAAGAAATTTTGAAACCATGGTCTTAAAGATAAATTATATTGAAATATGGTTTTAATAGTAAACATAGTGAGTTGTGTACCTGGACTGTATGTGTCGCACTAGTCATTCTTGAAAACACAATTGTCCAATTTTTAACCTTGATCGATGCTGTATAAGAAAAATGCAATAAAATTAAGAATGAAAGGTTTCATATAATCAGTGTTAAACCTAGCTAGAAACCTTGTGGACTGTTGTAGAAACTTTCAATGTGATTGCTGAATCACAAATGAGTAATGACTTTAAATAAAAACACTGAGGACATTTTGTAATCTTTTGTAAGCTTAATTTGTAAATAAATTGTTCTCTCTTAATTGTTATGAGACAATTTAACTAGATTCGTCAGGCAATATCATTCTCAACATGAAGGGGTGTTAAGAAAAAATATATACAGTATCATTTTATTAAAAAAGAAAAAAAATGTCTTTATTACCGGTATAAGTATTAGTGATGCTCTTTATAGGGTTTTTAGCTTCAGTATTTATGCTATTTTTTGTCATGAGAAGTAATAGTTTTCAAAAGCTTTAACAATCCTAATACAAAATAGTTTCCACAAACACGTCACACTGAACCCAAGGAAAGCCTATAGAATTCCGAGGCTGTAGGCGAGAAGTTCCTTGCAGCTTTGGATGCTGTAGCGAACGTAGGTGTAAAATGAATGGTACTTAGATTTCAGCCAAACACCGGCCATATAAATAGAGCCCTCATCGTCCCTCAACGATTCATAAAATGAGTCGCTGTAAGGCAGAGAGTTGCAATCTGGTAAGGACTTGCAACCTTGGTAATTTCTATTTAAGCAAGGCTGAAGACAAACTTTGACTGAATCATTAGGTCGCGGGTAGAAGAAAGGAAGGCAGCTGCATATATCTAAAGAAAAATCTACTACACATTCAAAATTCACAGTTTAACTTCGTGTGGAATTCAAACATCGCTAAATAATTATTATAATTGAAGAAACAGCCCTTTGTTGTGATTGGTATTGATCCAAATCACCTCTCGTTAGAATTATCTTCGATTCGACTGTGATTTCGTAAAAAGTGCCTACATTAATCCCAATTTCTTGATTTCCGTAGGAAAATGTCGAAAACGTTATTTCATTGGGATCATGAACAATTAAAGTTCCAAGATCATTTTTATTGAATTTACATTTTTCATATGCATATTTTTGTTTTTTCATCGGAATATACAATTGCTGCAGTCCATAAATAGGCACGATATTCATTCCCCCTTTGAAAATCATCATGTTACCGACAAACCATGTCAGATCAGCATCAGATATATCTTTGGCACCTCTCTAGGCTGTTTTAGAGGATATATTACGTTCTCTCTTAAAGTAGATTCATGTTTTAGGCCATTATAAGTCATACATAGCCTATTTAAACGATCGGAATAACATTGTTGAAGAATATCAGTATGATATCTTATGAAGTTTTCTTCTAATTAAGGAATAACATTTCGAAATCACAGGGCGGTTGTATTTTGTCCATATGCACATTGAAAGCATTTCCGCCTAAGCTTTAGGCACGTATTTGTTTATTAATTCTTCAACATTACTGAATGATCTTAGACATATTTGATCTGCTAGAGCAAGCATAGCCAATTGTTCGTCGTCACAAGTTGTTGTAAAGGCATCAAATTTGTCATTTTCGCAATGTATGCATTTATGTAGTCTGCAAAATTGTAATCTGTATGAAAATTCTTTGGCCAACATATAGTCACTGCAGAAAACGAAATGTTTTGAATATCGACTGTACTTTTTGAAAGAGCTTGAACGACTGCTGATGATTGCCAGGTGCCGTTGGCGTTCTCGATGAAAAAAATAAAAACATATAGCGCAAAGTATGATCACCAAAACCCATAGAATTTAATACATCGTTTTAAATTTAACCATCATCTTAGGACCAGACGCTGAACTCCTACAAGATTTTTGCATCGGATCTTCGTCGTCCTCTCGTTGTAAAATTTTATTGTTAAACGATTCTAAATTTAAATTATTACCGGTTTTGAAGAAGTCATCCTCATCAAGGTCTACTACACAAATATCATCAGCCCGATTTGGATAGACCATCCTTGTCGGTCCTCTATCTGTACCGTGTCTCCAGGGACATGGAGTTCCTAAATTTATAGTTCAAAACACTTTAATATATTAATACACATTAACCATTGTTAAGACAAAAATCACGTTAGCCCATCGACGCTTTTAACATGAAAATTTAATATCATTATTAAGTTTATTATGATTCTTTTGGTACCTATTCAAACGATTTAATCATCTAATAATTACTCTCAACCATCCACTCAAGACACATAATGAAACTATGTTAACTCAACTGTGTCACAATTATGTATATCCTTTTATGATTTGCGACTATTCAATCGATTGTAGTATCGCACACTGTGGATCATCGCATGTCATCCTCCGTGGTGTCATTAAGTGTTGCGATAAATTAATAAGTTCCTGGTGGACCGAGCGGAACGGTACTGCTAGAACAACGCAAAATTTATTATTTCATGTATAAAATGAAACATTTTTATTTTATCACGATAAAGAATTTCAATGTCATTTTTAAACACATTTTTTCATTGCTCAACGTAATTTTTATCCCACACGCTGTATTTGTCCTAGGTGGTTGTAGTTTGTTAACAGCTGTTATGATTATTTTATTTGTTTACATTTTGTATCCATTATTCCTAAGAAACCCAGGGATGCTGCGAGGGATGGGAATTTTGAGCTTTTTTCTGCTACATTATATGTATAAATATTAATATCATTCAACAATATAAACGTTTGCACTTTGGACGTTAACGGTGCAGAGAGCATAGAAATTTTAATGACGTTAATAAACAGTTATTATTTATAGCATAGTCCCTTGCAAAGCAACAAAAAACAACATTTTATTTTATTTATTTATAAAAAAAAAATGTTTTCTGTTGCTTTGAAAGGGCCTAGGTTATAAATAATAACTGTTGATAAACAATGTTTTTTTATTATTTTGATTTATTGTTTTCAAAATAACATTGTTATTTTTTAACAATGCTATTATTTTGTTATCAAAACTTTTTTTAATAACAGTTATTATTTATAGCCTAGACTAGACCCTTGCAAAGCAACAGAAAACACATGATTTTCAAAACCTCAGTAATCATAAATAAGCTTATGCATGAACGGAAATGCTTTGACAAGGAATAAATGAAAATTTAGTTCCGGTCAGTCAAATGTTTTTAGTGACAAACGTTGCTACTATTTTTGGTATCGGTATTCTAATGCACCACACAAACCCTCAACGCAAATAGAACAAATCACCTTCATAACCACCACTCGTTTGACTTGACACTTTAATTTCCCTTGTTTTCTATACCGCCCATTTGGTGTAATTTCCTCAAATAACTAACTCACAACAGCTTGAGTTTTGAAAGCGATATACTACAGTCTATAGTCCGTTTTATAATTGCGACTGTACCAGAATCAATAATCTAACGAGCAACACTCTGAGTAGTCGTTTAAACACGTCAACGTTAGACAAAAACAGATTCTCCCATTTATATTGTCGAATTGTAGACGATGTAGAACCATAATCTTTGGCTTGGGCATGATTTCTCACCTATAAATTTGTTGAAAATAAAAATCCGTTGTTTAAAAGAAACTTTCCCAGAATCAGAGATTCTTAAACTTAAATTTACTTTTTTTATCAATTACATTATGATAATTAAATATTTTAAGTAACATTTTGAATATAAATTTGGTAGTTTCGCCAAATTTTGTTGTCTGTTTTATCTTATACTGTGTATCTTCGCATGTAATTCTATAACTCCAAACCACGTCCGTGATATCCTCGTGGTATATTATTATATAAATAACTCTGGAATAATTAGATGATAGGCAGGCTCAACAGAATATTTTATGGAATGTTTGCTGATTTTATAGGGCCGATCTATTGTACTTATATGATTTTATTTTGATGTAACGTATATGTAAAAAATAATAAAAACGAATATCATGTACAGGGGTGCTGAAAAGTCCCGGAACGGCTAAATATTTTTTGAACCGAATTGGTTTGAGAAATCAAACTTTGTACATTCACTCCTATGTAAAAAAACTAATTTCTGGGGTGTTTACTGACTCTTGGCCCCCAGTGGGGGACGGCCCACAAGGAGTCGGTACAAAATCTTAAATATAAGCATAGGTCGATATGCACATCATTTTAAAGGGCTAATCAAGTAGAGTTCAATGCCGCAAACCGCACTTCAAAAGGTTCATTCATTACAAAATGGCGGCTAATCAAAAATCTAAAGGAAATGCACAGTGTTCGCTTTAATTTTGTTTAAAAATTGTTTACAGACTTCGTCTGAAGGATCTAAACTCCGGAATTGTATGTCAGACCTGAAAGCCTATCTTTTAGGGTGCCGTAGAGGATATTACCTCAAAGGGGGGATGGCCCACAGGGAGTCGGTGCAAAATTTTCAATGTAAGCATAGGTCGATATGCAAATAATTTTAAAGGTCTAATCAAAAAAAGTTCAATGCCGCAAACTGCATTTCAAAAGGATTATTGGTTACAAAATGGCGGGTGATTAAATTTTTCAACAAAAATACATAGGCTTAGGTTTGATACGCAAATTGATTTATTCAAACTTTTATTCCACCCCCCCCCCTCCCAACAAACCTAAGCCTATGAATTTTTTTTGAAAACTTTAACTATCCGCCATTTTGTAACAAATGAACTTTTTGATGTGCGGTTTCCGGCATTGAACTCTACTTGAATAGCTCTTTAAAATTATGTGCATATCAACCTATGCTTACATTAAAGATTTTGTACCGACTCCTTGTGGGCCATCCCCCCTTGGAGGTATTATCCTCTACAGCACCCTAAAAGATAGGCTTTTAGGTCTGACATACAATTTTAGGTCTAAGAAAAGTCTGTATAGGCCAAGCAAATTAGACTGGTAGCACCCAAAATTAGAAACAGTCCGGAAAATCGTTTTAATCCGTTAAGGGCGTCCTAAAAAAGGTAAAAATAAGTTTGCGACGGATTCTGACTGGTGCTTAACTTTTGAGAGGCGAAAACCGCCTAAATTGTGTACTTTTTATTTTTTTACTTATAACTCGAAAACACTGCATACTAGAGAAAACTTTCAAGTTTAACTTTTAAAGAACATGAAATTCCGCGTCGAAAGACGTGTAAATAATCAAGATCGACCTTACCACTTACCACAACTGATCGTCAGAATTCTCTTATTTTAACGAAAAAACGCGCATATGCTGCTCTCTGGCGGGAAAATTGGAAATGCGTAAAAATAAAAAAAAACTGGAAAAGCCAGGACAATGAGTGCGCCTGCCTATCATGGTTATCACTTTCATCCTGAACTGTCTTTATTTTATTTTTTCCAACATCTTAATACCGCAGTCTAAATTGATATTTCTCTCTTATGTTGAGGTTTTCTTCAGTAGTGGGATGATCTTTTTCAGCTGCAGAAATGTTTATACTTGTTTTGTTGAAATGAGCTCAGCTTATCATTTTAATCTGTTTATTTCATAATTTGATATAAATAATAATTATATTTTGGATTGTAAAGCTTTTTTACAATCCAACTAAATCTAAAATACACTTTTAAACATCCAAACAAATTCTTGCAAAGCTTGTAAAATGAAGGTGTAGCAAATGTTTTAAATTAAAATTTCTACAATAAAACAACATCCCATAAAGGGCGGAAGGTACTGCAGACCTTCAAGTAACATGTTCAAAACATATCAGAATTAAAGTAATAGACTAGATCGGAAAAACCTTAAGGCTTATTAATGTATACGTTTCGAATCGGGTGAATGTGGTTTCAAGGTCAGAAGACTGCAATGAGTATGTTGACATAATACTACGCTTGCACGCTATAGTGCTTAACTTGTGCATAAATCGAACAAAATAATAAGGTCCATTGATTTGGAAAAATTCAATCATAAAAATTGGCTATTATCCATTAATTATCACTTTGTTTTTTTTCAGCAAAATATTTTATGATTATTCATTCATAATGCGTTAAATACCACAACAACACTGTTGATATTATATATACCTCATAGCACTCTTTTAGGAGACGTTTTAGCGTCAGTATTTATGTTATGCTCTTAAGGGTAGGAGACAGGATAGCCTTCCAAACCTTCAACAATCCAAGATAAAACAGGTCCCACACGCACGTCACGCTGAACCCGAGAAAAGCTCCTAGAATCCCGAGACTGTAGGCCAGGAACTCCTTGTAGCTTTGGATGCTGTAGCGTACGTAGGTGTAGAAGGTACGATCCCTTATCCGCAGTAATATATCAGCACTAAAGTCATCGTCTTCATCGTTGAAAAATGACTCTCGAACTGTGAAACTGTAGGTCAGGGAGTTGCAATCTGGTAGGCACCCGCAATCTTGATAATCTTTATGAACGCAACGGTTCAGACAAACTTTCACTGAATCGTTTGGTCGTGGGTAGTAGAAAGGAACACAGCCACAAACATCTAAGGTCCTGTTTACAATGCATTCAACTTCACAGTTATACTTAGTGTACAACTTGAAAACTGATAATCTCTTTTCACCCGCGAAGAAACAGCCCCTTTGATTCGGGGGATATTGAGCCAAATTATCTTTCGATAAAACTATCTTCGGTTCTACTAAAAGTTCGTGATAAGTATCTTCATGAATGTCAACTTGTTGAATATCGTCGGGAAATGGAATTTCATTGGGGCTATGAACCATTATAGTCCCTAGATCCTTTTTGTTAAACCCACACATGTGGCCATACATTTTTTGTCTGTTAATTCGAAAAAAAATTTCCTTCATTCCGTACAAAGGTATTCCGTCTATTCTATTATCGAACTCCATCATGTTATCGAAAGACCATGTCAGAGCAGATGGATTACTAGGGACTTCTCTGGCCAGTTTTAGAGGATGACTTACGTTTTCTCTTAAAATAGATTCATGTTTCAACCCATTAAAAGTCATACAGAGTTTAGGGTAACGATCGGAATAAAATTGTTGGAAATATTTACCGTTACATCTTGTACCGTTTACCAAACCCCATCCACCTGTAGCCAAATAAAAGATGTTGTTATTGCAAGGGGGGCGTAGAGCGTCCAAATACGAATCTAACACCCTTCCGTCTATCATTTCGGGTACAAATTTCCTTATACCTTCCCTAATGTTAACTATTGGACATACATGAAATGCGACTGTAGTTATAACCAATTCCTCGACGGTACAGTGTGTTGTATTTTTGCATTGATCACACTGAAAGCATTTAGATGCGTAATCTAAAAACTTGAAGCCGGGGTGTAAGCTGTTTGGCCAGCATATAGTTACTGCAGGAGACGTGACGTTTTTAAAATTAACTTGACTGTTTGAAAGAGCCTGAACGACTGGTGAAGATTGCCAGGTGTCGTAGGCGTTCTTGATGAAAATAAAAGAACAAATGGCACAAAGTATGTTTACCAAAAACTTTAGAATATAGTATAATGATTTACGTTTGATCTTCCTTATAGTACGTCTGCATAATGAATGCTTAGTGACTTCCCTCTTTTCTAGAGAATCTTTGAACAATTTATTCGTATTTAACGTTCTTTCGTCTCTTTTAAATTCATCTTCATCAAAATCTACTATGTAAATGTCATTGTCATTGGATTTATTTACTTTGATTTGAGAAATAGGACCCTTAAATGTACTGCACAAACCTTGGGACATAACTGTTTCGTGAACAAAGCTCCAAACGCTCGATATTTTGACACTTTTATGATCGTTAAGCTCTTGTTAGTCTGACGTTTGGTCGGCAAATTACATACAAAAAGTAACAAGGAGAATAGTTTTGTTCACATTAATAATAATTTATGGCATTCCTTCCACACAAGTCGCTAATCATCACAGGTATCATAAACACTCAGCTCTTACACACCATCAGACAAACACACTTTAATATCCAAACCGTGTCATAATAGCGTACTATCCTTAATTCATGTTGCATTCGTGATTTGTGATAAAACAATTACGATGTTTGATTTCTCATGCAATGTGGAAACGACGTTCATTATGATCTATTATAGAATATTAATCTAATATCTGTATCTATAATCTAATATATAATATCTATAATCGTATCGTAAATTTCTAAATGGCGGCCGTTTAAAATCTTTTAATTGTATAACCGAAAACATGGTACATTTTACAAAATAACATAAAGAACAATAATATTTAGAAATTATTTTATTGTATTTAGTTTTTAGTTATGACTTGAGTTTTTTTGTAAAACATGTCAGTATAAAAAACGCTCGAGAATAAAGACGATTTTATTTATTTATTTATAGAATAAATAATTCAGTTCTTGAAAAATTGCAAGGTAACTACCTCCGATATTTTATTCGATGAAAAATATTGAATATTTTATTCAATTTTTTATTTTATTTATGAATATTTTATTCAATTATTTTCCTACTTTTTAATTTTATCCGATTATCAATATGTGGTTTTGCAATGCTATATCAATAAACATACAAATTAAATTACTAAAAACAGTCAAAGATAATTAGTACATTAACTATATCATTGTTTATCAATTGTTTGTTAATTTAAAAGAAATTAAATTCACCATTTTGATTGCCACTAAATATAACTTAAATTCGTCTTTGAAACGGATTGATTTTATTTCCTTTAATATTCACCGTATATCGACAATTTTTCGTACCCTACAACTGTACTTGCTTGGTTTTTTCAAATACATAAATATTCGCATTCGCTTTTCAACAAAAAAAAGGACTTTTTCACCTATTTTGCTCTCTATTTTTACTAAAAATCTTAAACTGTGACCAGACTATTGTGAGATGTCCTCGCACGCACCCGTTGTATTATCACGACATTTATCAGAATTATTACTGTAATTTCAAATTTGTTTGTGCTTGAAAGCCACACTTCCAAATCGCGAATGCTCTATCCAAAATTCCAGGAGTAAGGACGAAATATGAATACCTTCGATTGTTACTTTAAGCCTGCAACACCTTTTCCATTGCGGTGTCAATGGTCACAACCGTCTGAATGAGGGAATAGAGGCTTATAGATTTAGTGTAGGCCGAACGGGGGCTAAACTTTAGAATCCGTCTCGACCGTTCAAATCGAAGTTAAAAATCGATATTTTTCAATTTGATATAAGTAATCGACTTCCTTTAAATCGTATGTTTTGTTGTTATTAACCGGTGACATTATTTGAAAACAAAATTTAGGTTACTGTTTAAACTTTTAATAAAATGTCTGGTTCAGTCCTATTACAATTAGGGATCTTTTCCGTTATATGTATACCGCCATTCCAAATTTACCCTTCTAGCTTGATTTTTGACCGAGCACCATAAACTAGGTCAAATAATAGTTAATAATCGTTTTTAAGTGGAAATTCCTTCTAAGAATATTTTACCCACGAATTAGTTATCTTATCTACCGTTATCTTTGTTTAGACGCGATAAGCCAGCGTCTGGCCGTCTAAAGGTCCCAGTTGCAGTTGGTTAGGTTAGGTTAGGTAAGGCTAGGTTAGGTTATGTTAGGTTACCTAACCTAACCTATCCTAGCCAACTTACAAAAATCAAGCTTGAAAAACAAACCCGAAACAGTGGTATACGTATAACGGAAAAGATCCACAGTTAGAGAAACTGACAAACCTTGAGTTAGGCATGGATTATAAAAATTTGCTTTATTAGCCAATTTAGTTTCATGTAGTATTACGATGATTCTAGGAATGAAACTTGATAAAATTGTTGTATATATTTTGTATTGTAATAAAGGTGAATGTAGGTAAATGGTTCGAAAATTCCAATTTGTCCTCGAGAAACATTGAAGAAGTTAACTTATATGTGGAACCATAAGCTTACTCAATTGCAGGTAAATTACGAACCTAGCATTCACTAGCAACATGCGTTACCTGGTTCAACTATTCCTGTTTTTAATTTTTTCTACGGTATCATAGAATGATGGTCATGTTGAGTCATGTTCATTTCTTACCTAGGAAATTGTATGAGTCGGTAGTGCAGAAGTGTCGGGCAGAAGTGTATTCTCTCGATGTTGAAAAGATTCTGTACGTACACAGTAATTGTACCATATCGGGTGTCCCATAAGTAAAGTGCCAAACTTCGAGAATAGGATATATGGGTCAAAATAAAGATAAAATGTGGAATAAAATATTTTCCAAAACCGATTTGTTTACCAGATATCCACCATTTTGTATTTTAAACAACATTTTTTTATCTCTCAAGTTTTTTGATTGATATTTTTGAAACGCAGTATGCACCTGTATCTAGTCAAGATTGGTTTATTGAAAAATAATCAGCATTATTTCAAAATGGTGGCCGTTTAAAATCTTTAAATTGTAATACCGAAAACATGGTACATTTTACAAAAAACATAAAGTACAATAATATTTAGAAAATTTATTTTCATTCCAACGATATTAAAATTATGAAAATCAGTTAACAAACAACTGAGTTATGGTCGAATTAGCGAATGGCTCAGCGCAACAATGGACCATTTTGCTTCAAAAAATGCTGCCTAGCTAGCTAAATACGATCATAACACAGATGTTCATTAACCGGTTTTCATAGATTAGGTGTCGTTAAATTGGAAATAAAATAGTCTAAAAATCGTCGTTCTTTGTATTCTTTTTGTAAAACGTCCTGATTTTTCGTTATTTCAACTTAAATATTATAAACGGCCGCCATTTTGAAATTTATTATTCGATCATGCTGATTATTTTTTTTATAAACTAACGTTGAACAATTACAGGTGCATACCGAATAAAAAAAAATCGATTAAAAAACTGGGAGATAAACAAATATTTTGTAAAAAATACAAAATGGCGGATATCTAGTAAACAAAGCGTTATGGAAAAAAAATTATTCTATGTTTTCTCTTTATTTTGACCCATATAGCCTATTCCCGGAGTTTGTCACTTTACTTATGGGACATCCTGTATATTTAAGATATTTAATTTTTTTTTTTGAAATAAAACCTATTAGTATTATTGTTTATTTATTACACTATCATGCAGATAAACATTTGTGCTTTAAATTATCGTTTCGGTGATAATATCGCGGAATGTTGTTTTGGCTAGCATAATCGCGATTGTAAATAAACGAAAAATGTCGATTTTTGACTACAATTTAAACGGTGGAGGCGGATTATAAAGTTTTGCCCTGACGGGGTTGCACTTTGGTTGCATAAGTTGAGCCCTGATGTTCTGTCGATGTAAAAGTCGGATGTTCTCTTTATATACTTAAGACTTCAAACAAAATATCTTTTCTGTCCATCTTTTCCAAAATATGATTATGTATTCCTTAATAAACTAAATATAAGTAATATTATTTTACTCTGGTTTAATTTATCTATGTAATTTGGCTTTATAGATTGCGTTTGTGTTTGTCTCACACGTAACAGTTTACGTTATAGCATAATATCACCATTATAACGAAATATATTCATTATATCAAAAGCAATGAGATTTGAAAGTTTATTTTGATCACATGACAAACATCAGTATATTTTTGACACACAAGCCAGCTTAAGTCACATGATTATGTGTTACATCAATTATGTAACTTAATGCTATTTAAAAATACATATTTTAAATAAAAATATAAAATATATATATATATATAAATAAATGATAGTAAAATATTTAAATATTTTTAAATATAACGATGAATATTCATCGCTATATTAGCCCCAAAAGTCGCTAGTTTGTATGTAAACTTGATAGATTGTATGTAATCTATCAAGGCTAGAGTTACAACACTTATCAGCTACCGTACACATTTCTTTACCGACGTTATTTTTAAATTATTTTGGAATATAAATCAAAATAACTGGAACTTTTCATTACCCACGGCTGTTTGTTGAAATATATGAAAGAACTTTCACAGCCTACTGCGTTATAATCACGAATGAAATTAATGTGACATTGAGTGGGAGGGAGAAATATGACACAACAACGTTTCACTCATGCGTTACTGTAAGTAAAAAAATGCATGAGCGGATTCATTTCCTCGATACGTTTACGTTTGTTGTTGGCCAGCAGAGTTGGTTGGACTGTCAAATCCTCATTACTTATTTTTGGTAATATTTACAACTGATTTGATATTTTAGATAAGAAAGATAGGAAAGGATCTGATTATCTGATTTGATAGGTAGATAAGAAAGTCACTGCGAGGCTTCTCTAAATGAAAAATCTGACATTTTGACTGTTAGTTCTCATGAAAGAATTTGCGTAGTTCTTGCATAGCGCGATTAAACAACAACATTCATCGATTTGTACATCGCTTGGTTTTCAACGAGTATATGACCTTTTTAGTGAATCTGCTGCTATCAAAGGTCCGACTACAACCGGGAGAGCTTGTGGGGCTTCAAAATACGTTTTGAAAATTAATTTGGTTTAAGAAGGGGTAAAAGATCAAATGAAGATGTGTTCTTCTCCCACAAAAAACATTCACAAAGCTGTTCGACGTAACAACAAAACCCATTCAATTTTCATCGATCTAGCCAAAGCCTTTGATACAGTTGATAGAAATATATTGTTGAAAACATTTAGAATACATTGGGACTCATGGCACAGCGTTGGTATGGTTTGAAAACTATCTGAGTAACGGATTTCAAAAGTTTTCATCTTTAAGTTCCAGTTCCCAAGTTTCACAATTTTATTAAAAATGTACAAGGTTCATTCTCTCCGTCACTGTTTTACTATTTCCAAACATGAATAGAATAAATAGCAAATGATTAAACATACAATGTATTGTAGTAAACATTACTTTACTATGAAAATATTGTAAGGCAGATAGGAAAGCATGATTTAGATTTTATTTTATTTTATTTCGATTTTATTTTATTTTATTTAGATTTTCTAAAATTAATATATTCAATTACATTATATTTCTTAAATTTTATATTTCAAAAGAAAGAAATATTAAATCAAATTTTGAACATACAAAAATTGAATGCCAACAAAAATGTTGATGACAACAGATTCTGTAAACAACAGCTTACGTGAATGTACTTTAATGAAAAAAATTATATGAACACAAATAGTGTTTTCGGGCGGATTCTGACTGGATAGACTATGGGTAATAATGAAGCTTATTTCCAATATCAAAGGCCCTGCAATGCAGGGTAGCGTGATGGGCCTATGGGGGAATACAGATTCAGCTTGATTCAAAAATCATGTTTTAGGTTCAAGAGGTAGATGGTTGTTAAATAAATATAACCACCGTTAATATGAACTGATTTAAACGCAATAGTTCTTTAAATGCAATCATTAGATCTTCTCCCAAACAAACTTAAACCTGATTAAGAATATTTAGGTTTGTTATCTATCATACCTGAAGATGACCTTCTCAGGGTCCAGACCGGTCGCCTTTTTTAAGGACTCATAGGATTCCTTGATAACAGGTATATAAACCAGAACACGTTAAGAATATTATTTATTTCAATTAAATTCACCAAATTCAGATGACCTATTATTTTTACAGGTATTCCTTGAGTCGATCTGATCAAATTATTTTACAGCCATATTTCATTATTTTATCAAGGGGTGTAAACGTATTTTGAATTATTTGCCTCCAAAAAGACTAAAAAAGTGAAATTTGACTATTTTGGCCCTCTCAGTTTTACTTGGCGCGTTATCTACCAATCAATCTCAATAATGTTACCACTGTAAGTTGAATTCAAATGAATTAAATTGAAATGAGTAAACTGAAATGTAAGCTGAGATCGTTAACAATAAAAAGTCAGACTGAATGTCAGGAAGGGCTTTAGATGAATCGGTTTAAGGACGGCCCAAAGTAGATTAGACGAAACACATTCGGCGAGAGTGGAGGGTGGAACTAAGGTAGTCTCTGCAAGGGGCGCCCCACTCCCCACCCGGCGCCACCGGCGCCCTGGGGGCTCCTCACGTCATTACTGCCCGACCACGGGGCGCCAAAGAAGTCTGACTGGTGAGAAATAGGAAATAAGCACACTAAAGAGAACAACTAAAGCTTATTTTGGCATATTGGAAGTCTAAATTATTATCATTTTGGAAACGCGTCAAAGTCGGACAGTGACAAAATCTCGACTGAATCTAGTCTAAAAATACTTTCGCTATAACTTTGACACCAACAAAATTTAACCTATCTACACAGAATACAATTGTCATGGTTTAACTCTTAGCACCCCCTACCAATATAGACATTTTTCAATCAATATCTACCCAGTCAACGTTCACAACTGGAAATTAAAGCTTAAAAAGATTATACTTTCTGTGTACATGTATGTCATAAACATAATAACTATGAGACGTTTTAAATGTATATATCTCATGACACAATTGTTCTTACAATCGTCATATCGAGTATTCATCCAGGTTTTCCAAAAGTGATCTTGAAGCTACGGTATTGCCTTTAAACAAGGTAAAATGTCTATAAAAATTTCCTTTACTTAAGGTCAATACGCTAACAAACCAAGCAGTTTCCATTTATAGTCTAAATATATACAAACAAAGTCATAATTAATCTCAGGTTCGTTTGAACGGTTCTTTAATGACTGAATAAAGTTTAAAAATAGGGAAAGGTTGCATACACTCTACTACTGCTACCAGTTATATTGCAATCATGATTCATAGTTGAACTGACGAAAAATATTCAAGGTAAGTTGCCTTTTTCAAATGATTGTATCATTTTTGAAAGGAAATCATTGACAAACGTTTGGATATCACATTAAAATAAAATAATCTTTACATGCTTAGTGTGTTTCCCGCAAAGGAAAAAGCGCTTTTTCGCTTTCTTTTAAGACAAAAAATTCTTACCTTATTTCGATAATCATTCCTTAAAATTATTATTCAGAACATTTAAATTCCAATTGTGTTTACTTCAAAAAGTGTTACAAAAAGAAAGATAAATCAAGAACGTATCATAATTATTGTTAATAGGAAGAACAATTAAAATGTTTAAATTTCAACAAAACATTTGATCTCTTTACTGTACATAAGGCCTTCCTGAGTTGTATAAGATTAAACGTTCACATTGGAGTTTACACTGTGCTGGGTAATCGAATATTCAAATTTGTTACAACAAAGTTTTCCCGAGTGTGTTGAACACGTGTTTGTTTCCTGTTCATTTGATTGTGACAGGCCTTTGAACTAGAAATCGGCGATTATTTTTTTAAGAAATTCAGAGACGTTGAGATGAGTGTGCATTGAATATAACGCGGCCCGTAAATCAGCTTACGTTCGGTATTGTGGGATTACTTGATATCCCTCTTCCCTGCAATACAGGATCACACCGTGTTATAGAATTACGTGTTCTACTGTAGAAAAATTGGGGAAATTTTATTTTAAATATTTAACGGTTTAATAAAGCTCTACTAAAAAGAAATTAAACTTAAATTTGTATTTATTTCCTATTACTTTGCATTGTGAAAGAATTAGTCATAGAAGAAATGTACCAAGCAACATTAAATAAAGTAAGTGTCGAAGTATTGATTTTTTGCTAATCGAATTGTTTAATAGAAAGTATTGAAACTATTGGGCCGTCAGTAAAAAGAGACAAACCTTGTTTTTCTTATTTTTTTTATCGAAATAAATAAATCAATAAGATAGTTTTCCACTTTTAATCAATTAATTACCTTATGCCAGAAAAAACGTTACCGCAACTCAATGAGATCGATTTTTGACGATTTCAAGCCTATCACTAAATTTGAGACTGATTATTTGCTCAATGAAATGTTACGTTGTCTATTTCTCAATCTGAGAGCATTGGCCACAGCAGTAACTTCAAGATCACACCTTGTTTTACATTTAGAAAACATTAGTATTAGGCGTTATGTTTGCCTATAGTTTCCCACAAGTTTGCTCGTATTTCTGGCGTTCCTAGGTTAAACAAACCCCTTCGTAATTAATCATTCTATCAAATTCCTTAAGGTAAATTTAGGTGTCATAACGTTTACTAATATGAATTACAACTGTTCTATTTGTCTTAGTATAAAATGAATTCACTTTTGCTAATATGATAAATGTTTGCCAAACAGTATAGGTTGAGAAAAGAATATGCAGGACAACACAGGATTTTAGCCATTTTTCATATATTTTATTTTGATTTTAAAATGTTTTCTGAGCAACACCAGCAACGTATCCCGGCCGGTAATTTGTTTTAAATGTTTACAATATATTTGTGTTGCTATCTTTATAATGTGTTAATTATTTGTTGTGGGTAAATTCAGTGGATGGAATAGTTTCCTTAAGCTTTGATGATATCCGAAACTACTTGTCAATTTACGTAGTCATACTGGAGTTGCGGACGTTAAAATTTAAATTTACTCATTGATAATTAACAGAAAAACGAGTAGAATTGAGCAGATATTTGATACATTATAAAGGAAAAAAATGTTTCTTTAGATTCATTATTTTTTTACGCTGCATGATTTTAATACGACAAGTTTAGTCATTTAATCATACTAAACATAGTTTGTAGCTATTATTTATTCAATTAATTCAATATGCTATCCAAAGTTTCATAATTAATAAACTTGACCTGGAAAAACATTCTAAGCTTTTAGTATAAAAAATGTAAAATGCATGAGCTTTTTACGGCCGGTGTCACAAATTTAGGTGACATGTTTTCTCTGGAATGAAAGACCGTAACAAATTTTAAAAAACAAAACAATTAGGGAGAATTCATCTTATATTAAGCTCTTAACGTATACTCCATAATTAATCGTTAGCTATTCAATGAATGAAGCAATAAATAATCCATTTCTTTGAGTCTATTCTCATTAAATATTCTACACTATTACTACAGCATCCAATAGCAGTTTTCATTTTCTCATTCTCGTTGTGCCCTATGAATATAAACTGCCTGGATGACCTGCTTTCATCAATGAGAATCTATTTCTGATAGTTATAGAGGAATCTATTAAGCTATTCGTGTGCCTGAAGCAAACAAGAAATCGATTCAAATTCATTTGATTTGAATTTAAAAGTAAATCTATTGATTCATTTATATATTGAACAAACCTTTGTTGTTAAACTTTAGTCGCATGTATGCAGAAGACAATTAATTTATATATATCTTGACTATGAGTTTGCCAGGGGCCCTGGATGGAAACGAATGCGAGGTCAACCTTACAACTTTAGTTACAATCATTAGTTTCAATTACCTTAAGAACTATTAATTTAGAGTAAGTTAAATTAAAACAAGACTGATTAATTTTTAAGAATAGTTACTAACAAGTACTCTTAAAAACTCCTTTTGAGTTGGCTCTCTTTTTAAGAGCTTTCAAAAAATAGACGAATGGTGGAGGTTGGATGTCAGTAGAAAGGTCGCCACTTGAGGTCTAACATGGGCTCTTATGGGGAATAGATTTAACATGGGCTCTTATGGGGAATAGATTTAACATGGACTCTTATGGAGAGTATATTTAACATTGAGTCTTATGGAGTAATAAATTACTTGAAATTGCATTTTACTATTGTTCTGAATATATTATAATCATTGTGTTTTTATCTTATAATCAATTGTAAATGTTGAGTTGTTGTGTCTAGTGAGGTACTTAACAGCAAACTACCGGGTTTAAAACCCCTAGTGAGGGAAAATTTAAATGATCCTTTATTAAAGTACAAAATACCTTGATAACAATCTCAATTTACCTTTCACTGATATCTAGCCTAGCACATAGTATTCATTCAAGTATCACATGTTTTATGTAAACAAAGCAGGTGTTTGTAGATTTTAATGCTTTTTAAATGGTAGATATTTTACATTATTTCTTGTTTTCCGGTGAATATCAAGCAATTTCATTATTTTTCCCTCTATCATGGAATTGAGACCTTTAATTTGAGCCCTCTCCCATCTTTCTATGACTTGCCAAACGTCTGCAATTTGGATGCAAAAAATTGCCTTATGAAGTTAAATATATGATTATTACTACTTGAGGTAAAATTTTCCTGGTTATTGCTTGTATCTTTTAAAACCACTAAATTATTTTTATAATTTGTTTTGTAATAAAGAAGACTGATTATAATGAGTGATATATTTTTGTTATTGGATCCAACAAGTGCTAATGAGAACAAGTAGTCTACCCGCCACTTTGGAACCGGAAACAAGATGGCGGCCGTCGCCCCCGTTTCCCGCCAAAATGTGACGTCACCGGAAACAAGATGGCGGAGCCGTTTCCCGCCAAAACACATAACCTCACTTTTGGTTGCCGCTAAAATACATAACCTTACTTTTGTTTCCCGCCAAAATGGCGGACATAACTTATACCCATAGAGTATAACCTCCTCACAGTACATAGAGTGTTACGCCAACCCCCTATAGGCATAGAGTATAACCCCATAGAGTGCTATAATATTACGTCACGTTACCTCTATTACATACGTATTTGCATATGTACTTCCTATGTCACGCTACCGTGGCGGTGGTGGTGGCGAGAACAAGCGAGCGAACAACACTGCACTAAACACCACATTGCGTTCAAGACTGACTCACTAGCTATCGACAGGAAGTACGGTATCCTGTTTGGTGGTTTCGTTGACTGATAAGCTATTTGTTCTTGAAAAGACATACGGGAAGTATGTCGTCATTGTCCCCCGTCCCCGCCCCCTTCTACCAGTGTTGGCAACTGTAGACAGTGAAAACACTCATATTTATAACACTATATGTTATGTCACGTTATCCCCCTAAAGTGTAGTTAATCACATAGAGTATTAAAAGACATGTGTATACCGGGTATGTTACATTAGTTCTTTGTAATGTTATATGAAATTCTACTTAAAATTAAATAACTCTGGAATGGGTGTAGCTAAAATGTGGTATTTGGGTACTTCTTAACCTCTTTCCATAAACTTACACCCCCTGCTAACCCCGCCCTCCCCCTCTTTTTGTTCTTTTTCTTCTCAAATATGGCTAAAAATATATAAAATCGTCGATATCTCGAAAACGGTAAGTCCTACGTCATTTTTGAGGCCAAAAATCACCTACTACGTAGTGTAGGTGCCCCCCAGGCGGTACTGACACATATGACAGGTCTTAACTAGGATGTTGCGGGTTGCATCCTGAAAAATGAAGGGGCAATTATCATGTAAAAACTTAAAATTTCTTAACTCAGGAACTACTTGACCGAATTTGATAAAACTTGGTATGTGGATACTTGTTAACTTCTGCTACAATTTAAATCATACTTAAACCCTGTAGTGTGGGTGAGTATCTAGATAATTGAAGGGGCTACATTAAAAAATTTAATATCTTAAGAACTAGTTGATGGATATTGATGTAACTTGATGTATAGGTACATGTCAACTTATGCTAAGACTTAAACCGGGTGATGCGGGTTGCATTACAGAAACTGAAGGGGCAAAAAATAAAACACTATAGCTCAGAAACTAATTATTGAATTTTGATTAAAACTTGTATATGGGTATATTTGAGTCTTTGCTACCTTGGTCTGTACCTTTTTTATCATATATTGAGGTATTAAGACATTAATGTAAATATTCATGGGAAAATTAACATTTATTGACCATAAAGGAAAATGGATATTTAATAATTAACTTTGCTCTTGTAGCTTTAAATGGTTGTCCTTTTGATTTGTGTAGCCAGTTTACTAGCATTGACATGTGTAGTTGTTCCTTTGATTTAAGTAGTTAGCTTATTAACATGTATAGTTGTTCTTTTGGATTGTGTAGTCACCTCTTTGTATTAACATGTACAGTTGTTCTTTTGACTTGTGTAGTCACCGATTTCTGTACGGTACGTACTACCTCATATACCTGTTACCATTAGCTCAGTTTGTCATTCTGCTCTAGACTTTTGTTCAGTGTAGACATTCTTTGCTCTGTTCTTGATATTGAGATAACATACTAACTTTTGAGTTATTATATATAATTTGTAATCTGATTTTATAATCTTTGGTTGGTGTATTTGCCTGATTTTATTAATAGTTGTATTTGTTTTTATTAACTTTAAATAATGCAGTCCGTTTCTAAGATGAGTTCTCCAACTAAGGAACCAATTGTTTTTATTGGCGAAGAACAAACTTATAATCGAAAATTTAGACTGTATGGGCTTAGTACTACTTTTAAGTTTACTAAGCCTCCTAAAGGTGTGAGTGAGTTTGACTGGATACGTAAAGGGCTTGATAAAATAGTTGAAAGGGAAAAATCTAAAGCTTCTCCTACAGACTATCTTGGCTTTAAACTAATGTCTATCAATTTGAAAAGTAAGGAACCGGGGTATACTAACATGCGGCTAGCCTCTGAAGTAACCAGTAATGACATTTGGCAGATTTTTGGGGGAATACTTCAAAGTAACTCTGGAAACATTACTTCATCAGATACTTTTAGAGTAGATGTTTCAAGGGTAAATGTTCCTGTCGGAAAAGGTAGAGTAAGACCTGGTCTCTTTAATACTTTTAAGGAAGAGTGTAAGGCAAGGCGTGGTATAGTTGTCATTAATAACAGAGATAACTTATGTCTCCCTAGAGCTATAGTGGTAGGCAAGGCTTATGCTAAAAATGATCCCCAAATCTATGCTATTCGCTTAGACAAAGGATTGAGGCAGACTTTAAGAGCTAAGAAACTTATGGCTAAGTCTCAAGTTGAAATACCAGAGGGAGGAGCTGGCATCCCTGAATTAGAGAAATTCCAGGCCCATCTTAAAAAGTATAGAATAATAGTTTATAATTATGATAGTAAAGGTAGAGAAGTATATTTTGCCGGTGGAAATGATGATGCAAAATTTAAAATTAACCTATTGTTTCATGATGGTCACTACAATGTCATTACTAATTTAACTGCTGCATTCGTATGTAACTATTTTTGTGAAGCTTGTCATTTTCCCTATGACCATAAGGGTGCGCATAGGTGTACAAATTGCTGTTCTTCCTGTCATTCTATTTCCCCACCTTGTAAGCTTGAACATGGAGGCATAACATGCCGGTTTTGCAAACGTTTTTTCAGAAATGAACGGTGTTTTATAGCTCACCAAGGGCAGATTTGTAAGACTATACAGCTTTGCCAGCATTGTAAAAAGCTAGTTTTCCCGACTAAACGTAAAGATGTTCATGTTTGTGGAGAGGTTTATTGTAAGCCATGTGGTGCTTTTAAAGATCCCAAACATCAGTGTTATATACAAGTTGACCGGAGAAGTCCAAAGAACCGAGACTTTCTCTTTATTTTCTTTGATTTTGAAACAAGACAGGATGAGACTTTGGTCTCAGATCCTAGTAAAAATGTTCACAAGGTTAACTTATGTGTGTCTCAACAGTATTGTTTCAAGTGTATCAATGGAGGAGAGTGTGAAACTTGCTCAGAGAGACAAAACGTATTTGAAAAAGACCCTGTTAAGGAGTTTATGAACTATGTGATGACAGTGAGGAAACAGTTTAAACATGTTTGTGTAATTGCTCATAATGGACAGGGTTTTGACTTTCAGTTTATTTTAAAGTACATCATAGAAGAAACCAAGTTTACACCAAACATCACTCCCCGGGGAACAAAATTGATACTAATTGAAGTAGATAATGTAAGGTTTGTTGATTCATTGAGCTACTTTCCTATGTCTCTTTCTGCTCTCCCTAAAGCTTTTGACCTACCTCCCGAGAAAAAGAAGGGTTATTTTCCACATTTGTTCAACACCCTAGTAAATCAAAATTATGTGGGTCCTATGCCTGACAAACAGTACTATTGTCCTGAAACTATGTTTGAGAAAAATTACAATGACTTTGAGAAATGGTATGATGAAAGAGTAGCTGAAAACTATGTGTTTGACTTTCAAAAAGAAATTTTGGAGTACTGCATCTCAGATGTGGAAATCCTGGCTCAAGCCTGTATTAAATTTAGAGCCTTACTTCTTGAACAGTGTAATGTAGACCCATTTCTAGAATCAATCACTATAGCAAGTGCATGTAACTTGGTTTTTCGCCGTAACTTTTTAAAACCAAACACAATTGGCTTGATACCAAAAGACGGGTACAGATTGACCGATAATCAATCAGCATTGGCTTTACAGTGGCTGACTTGGGAAGAGGAAAAGCGCGGGGTAAAAATTCAACATGCAGGCAGAGGGAGAGAAGTCAAAATTAAGGGGTTGAAAGTCGATGGGTTTGATGGGAAGAATATTTATGAATTTCATGGGTGCTATTGGCATGGGTGTCCAAAATGTTATCCCTACAACAGAGAGGCTCCTCTGAAGGAGGATCCCTCTGATTCGCTTCATTTGAGGTATGAGAAAACCAAATCTAAAATTGAAAAGCTTGGGGAAGTTGTAGAGATGTGGGAGTGTGACTTTAACAATTTAAAGAAAGAACACAAACTAAATCATTTGGATAAGCTTTCTATTCTAAACACTTTACCATTAAACGCTAGAGATGCATTCTTTGGGGGTAGGACAGACAATATAAAATCATATTACAAGTGTAAAGAGGGAGAGACAATCCAGTATGTAGATGTCTGCTCTTTGTACCCATATGTAAATAAATATTGTAAATATCCTGTAGGCCATCCAAAGATTTACATTGGAAATAAAGAATGCTTAGAAAGAGGTCTTGAAGTGGATGGTTTAATGAAATGTAAGATCTTACCTCCTTTCAATCTTTATCATCCTGTACTCCCGGCTAAAATGAATGACAAGTTAATGTTTGTACTATGTAGGACTTGTGAGGAAACTTCAAATCAAGGTGATTGTGTTCATGAGTGTGAGGAGAGAGCTTTAGTGGGTACCTGGACTATGGATGAAATTAGAAAAGCAGTAGAAAAAGGCTATGTAATATTAGACATGTATGAACTGTGGGAGTATCAGATGGTGACTTTTGAGGAAGCAGGGTTGTTTACTGATTTTATAAATAAATTTCTAAAGTTAAAACAAGAGGCATCAGGGTTTCCAGAATGGTGTAAAACTGAAGAAGACAAAGACTTGTATGTTTCCAAGTTCTTAGAGCATGAAGGGATTCAATTGGAAAAGGACAAAATTATTAAGAATGGGGGCTTGAGATCACTTGCGAAGCTTATGCTGAACAGTTTTTGGGGAAAATTTGGGCAGAGAGAGAACATGGAAAAAACTTCACTTGTTAGAAACTCTAAAGATTTATTTGCATTGTGTACTCAGCTTGGAAGTGTAGTTAGATTTATTGAAGCTATTAATGAAGAAGTTAGTATTAGTCAACTGGAAAAACTTAGATGAGGCTAGGGAGACATTGAAAACTGTTAATGTTGTAATTGCAGCCTACACTACAGCTCATGCCAGATTGAAATTATATGAATATTTAGAAGCTTTAGGAGACCAGGTCTTATACTATGATACCGACAGTTGTATTTATTACTTCCGGGAAGGTTTGTACAGAGTTCCTACAGGAGATTACCTTGGGGAAATGACAGATGAACTTGTAGAGTATGGCCCAGGTTCACATATAACTGAGTTTGTCTCTGGGGGACCTAAAACCTACGCCTATCTTGTCTGGTCAACTAACAAGCAAGCCCTTGTCTCAGTCTGTAAAATAAAGGGTTTAACATTGAATTTAAAACTTCTAAATTACTAAACTTTAAGACATTGAAAGATATGGTTCTTAGTGAAGTTCCTCAAATTATAGAAATTCATGAGAGTAGAATCAGGAGAACTAAAGACAAAAATGTTGTAACTACCAATGAAACAAAAATGTTTAAAATTACTGGTTCAAAAAGGAAATTAGTTGATGGATATGATACAGTGCCTTATGGATATAAAAAACAAAGAATACAGTAACATAAACCAGGCATGTACACCACCAAACATAGAGCTCATATACCTCTTAACACATGCTCCAAAATGTTAGTCTGCTTTTAGCTGTGGTACTGAGCGGATGTACTAGAGCTGCTCTGTTGCTATAATAATATACTTGTATTTGCCATGGCAGTCTTTTTGAAATTTTTGTCCAAGACAAAGCTAAAGGAAAACTCTAAATTTTGTTTGACCTGTACAGAATATAAGTTTCAGTTAACAGGTTCAATAGATGTTTTTGAATGGCCTTTGACATTTTCAGAGCAAATAGTATGTCATATAACACAGAATTTGACATCTAAAGCTTTTATACAAATAACAATCAACCATGGTGATACCTCAGGAAATATTCCATTTTTACAGCTAAACAAACTAACACCGGCAGTTTTTGATTATCATTTTGAAAAAATATTTTCTCAAGTTAAGACGTTATCAGATATTATAACTTTGGAAGTAACTGTTGTTACTGTTCCTAGCTGCTACCTTACATCTTAGATGAGTGCGGTAACCCTTAAATGTAATGTATAAACATCTTGTTCTCAATACTGAGGTCATTCTGTCTTGGACAGTGCTCCTGAGCAGACGTGTTGACAAGGTATTAACAGTTTAAGTGTCTCCTTAATTGTTTTATAATGTCTGCTAAATATTGTAATCTTAATGAACATTTAGTCTTGGTATTGTTTGATAGTGAAGGTAACCCTTGGTTTAAAGCTATGGATATAGCTAAAGCCTTGGGGCATCTTGAGGTTAGACGGGGGATTAAATCTTCTTTAAATGGTAACAGTATAAAGATTTTTAAAGATTTTCCAGAAACCCAAAAACAAGGACTCAAAAAACATGATGGTAGAACCTATTTTGTTGATGAATTTGGATTACTAACTTTGATTTTACGTTCTCCTAATCCTGAAGCAAGAGAGCTGGTAAAAAGACTGTTTCCAAAGAAGTTTTATCTTCCATTTATTGATATTAAAGATTCAAAGTTATCTTAAACAGATCTAATGTATCCCACTGTATGAGTGTGAGTGTGTATGTGAGAAGTTAGTAAGGCTTAGTCTTGAAAGCTTCTGTTCTGTGGACAGACACCCACATTTTGGCAGGGCTAACCCCTGGTAAGTCCATATGTGGATGGCGGGTTGGCTTAGTTGCCGTAGAAAATGATTTCCCGCGTCTGCCACAGACAAGGGCCTAGTAGATTGTGGCGCCTAGATCCGAGGAGGATCTAGGCTACACCTTTGAACAGCCCGGTGTGAATGTGATGAAGGGCCTAGTAGACTGTGGCGCCTAGATCCGAGGAGGATCTAGGCTACACCTTTGAACAGCCCGGTGTGTATGGAGGTCACTGGCGCGGCGTAAAAGCCCGTAAACCTGAATGAAGGTCCCTGGCGCGGGTGTAAAAACCCGTAAACCTTGAATGGTGTGTGAATGTGGTGGGCAAAGTTAATAGTTTGGCTCAGAACTTTAAAATTCTGGGTCATTCAATTAATATGCCCGGTGGGATATTGTTAGATTTCAAAGATAATTAGTAGCTCTCTTACTAAGCTTTGTTAGGTTTATAGAATGTAAAATCAATTGTTTGAGTCAAAAAATATAAAGATCCTCTGTTGGTCTCAGTAAATGGAGAGAGATACGGGTAGAGGACAAAGTCACTACCTTAAACCTCATACACAATGAACGGACCAACAGAGGGCAAAAAAATATATAAAAATATAAAATACAAAAAAGATATATTTCGGAGGCAGCAAATTGTTATGGAATGGCTGTCACGAACCACTGCGATGGATGGGGCAGTGGTTTAAAAAAGTGAGACTAGGCCTACTGGGGAACTCACTATAATAAAAAACGCGCCGGCGTCCATACGGCCTGGTTACGACCTACCGTGGTGTGGAAACTGGACGTTCAAAATTTTCAACATTACCGTGAGAGATAGAACTAATGGTTCTATCCTCACCCCAGAGGTTAGGCCTACAGGGGATGCTCTGGGTTAACAAAAAGAGCGCGCCGAGGCCCCTACGGCATAGCCATAAAGGCTTACCGTGGTGTGGAAACGTGGGCCCTAAAAATTTGTTGACTTAGAAGAGTTCAGTTAAAGTTATTGTGGGATGGCTTTAGATATTGCTTTTCTGAAAAGAGCACTGAAACGGTGCTCTCTTCAGTGAGCGTGTGCATATGCGTTTGCGTTTGCATGCTTGTTTGCGTTCGCATATGTGTTTGCATGTGAGTTTGCGTTTGCGTGATGCGTTTGCTTTGTGTATGCTTTATGTTTTTATTGTATTTGCTTTACGTATGGTTTATGTATGATTTGTGTATGCTTTATGTATGCTTTGTGTTTGCATTGCGTTTGTATGTGCGTTTGCGTTTGCGTGATGCGTTTGTGTTTGCTTTACGTATGCTTTGCGTTTGTTTGCATATGCGTTTGCATGTGAGTTTGCGTTTACGTGATGCATTTGCGTGATGCGTTTGTGTATGCTTTATGTTTATTTTTACCTAACTTGACCATGAAAACCTCGTGTATCAGACGGGGTTGAGAGATAATGAAAAATTGTCTATTGTCAGTTTATGATCATGTAAAGGAGAAAAATATCATTCCCCCTTAAACTATCAAATATATTTATTTATTAATGAACCTTACTTGTGTTGTCACTTAATGTTTTCATCTATCCCCAGATGAGTTCGTTTCTGACTCGAACTGAACCAATAGGGTTGCAGTTTTCCGACTTGTTGACTCGTTAGGATCCGAGTTCGTGTAAGT
Organism: Flexamia atlantica; assembly: GCA_035578135.1. NCBI lineage: Eukaryota > Metazoa > Arthropoda > Insecta > Hemiptera > Cicadellidae > Flexamia > Flexamia atlantica. The sequence goes on from JAQJVK010000014.1 coordinate 13,209,181, forward strand.
TCGGTAATCTCCGTATGAGTTCGTGTCTAACTCGGATTATGTCACGACGGCCAACCGGTAGTCATCGTGTTTCATGGACCGGAAGTAGAGAGCACCGAATCGGTGCTCTCTTTGATTATCGTATATTTTACAGTGTTTGACTGAAATGTTCCCATATATCAATTTTAATTAAAATTCAATAGTCAGCTCAAGTTAGGACTAGACATTTTCAAGTATAAAAGTGAGGTTATGTTACACTAAAGTAAGGTTATATTTAATAAAAGTGAGGTTATGCAATATCAAAGTAAGCCTTTATTATGCAATAAGGGGTGGGCCCCAATTTGGGTCCCACCTATATTAGCTAGATTTTTCTTATAACGATCACTAACATGCATTTGTAAGGCCTTTTTTAGATTGGAATATCCTAATATTTCGGCTACATCTTTACCCTTAAACCATGGGCTATTTTCACAATCAAAGAGGACAGTAACTGGTTGGTTGTTAAATACAAATGCAGTAAGGCTAGACATTTTCAAGTATAAAAGTTAGGTTATGCAATATCAAAGAGCAAAGTAACACAGGGACGTCTTACCGGCACGAGTAGTAATGCCCGCGCTTGAGTTCTAACATGGGCTCTTATGGGGAATAGATTTAACATGGGCTCTTATGGGGAATAGATTTAACATGGGCTCTTATGGAGAGTATATTTAACATTGAGTCTTATGGAGTAATAAATTACTTGAAATTGTAACAGTTCAGGTTAAGTTAGGTTAAAATAGGTCAGGTTGAGTTAGGTTAAAATAGGTCAGGTTGAGTTAGGTTAAAAGAGGTCAGGTTGAGTTAGGTTTAAAATAGGTCAGGTTAAGTTAGGTTTGACCGAGACTTGGCATCAGCAATAACAACAATACTAATTAATATTTCATTGGTGGCTTCAATGCCAAGTCTCGGTCAAACCTAACTTAACCTGACCTATTTTAAACCTAACTCAACCTGACCTCTTTTAACCTAACTCAACCTGACCTATTTTAACCTAACTCAATCTGACCTATTTTAACCTAACTTAACCTGAACTGTTACAATTTCAAGTAATTTATTACTCCATAAGACTCAATGTTAAATATACTCTCCATAAGAGCCCATGTTAAATCTATTCCCCATAAGAGCCCATGTTAAATCTATTCCCCATAAGAGCCCATGTTAGAACTCAAGCGCGGGCATTACTACTCGTGCCGGTAAGACGTCCCTGTGTTACTTTGCTCTTTGATATTGCATAACCTAACTTTTATACTTGAAAATGTCTAGCCTTACTGCATTTGTATTTAACAACCAACAGTTACTGTCCTCTTTGATTGTGAAAATAGCCCATGGTTTAAGGGTAAAGATGTAGCCGAAATATTAGGATATTCCAATCTAAAAAAGGCCTTACAAATGCATGTTAGTGATCGTTATAAGAAAAATCTAGCTAATATAGGTGGGACCCAAATTGGGGCCCACCCCTTATTGCATAATAAAGGCTTACTTTGATATTGCATAACCTCACTTTTATTAAATATAACCTTACTTTAGTGTAACATAACCTCACTTTTATACTTGAAAATGTCTAGTCCTAACTTGAGCTGACTATTGAATTTTAATTAAAATTGATATATGGGAACATTTCAGTCAAACACTGTAAAATATACGATAATCAAAGAGAGCACCGATTCGGTGCTCTCTACTTCCGGTCCATATGAAACACGATGACTACCGGTTGGCCGTCGTGACATAATCCGAGTTAGACACGAACTCATACGGAGATTACCGAACTTACACGAACTCGGATCCTAACGAGTCAACAAGTCGGAAAACTGCAACCCTATTGGTTCAGTTCGAGTCAGAAACGAACTCAACTGGGGATAGATGAAAACATTAAGTGACAACACAAGTAAGGTTCATTAATAAATAAATATATTTGATAGTTTAAGGGGGAATGATATTTTTCTCCTTTACATGATCATAAACTGACAATAGACAATTTTTCATTATCTCTCAACCCCGTCTGATACACGAGGTTTTCATGGTCAAGTTAGGTAAAAATAAACATAAAGCATACACAAACGCATCACGCAAATGCATCACGTAAACGCAAACTCACATGCAAACGCATATGCAAACAAACGCAAAGCATACGTAAAGCAAACACAAACGCATCACGCAAACGCAAACGCACATACAAACGCAATGCAAACACAAAGCATACATAAAGCATACACAAATCATACATAAACCATACGTAAAGCAAACACAATAATAACATAAAGCATACACAAAGCAAACGCATCACGCAAACGCAAACTCACATGCAAACACATATGCGAACGCAAACAAGCATGCAAACGCAAACGCATATGCACACGCTCACTGAAGAGAGCACCGTTTCAGTGCTCTTTTCAGAAAAGCAATATCTAAAGCCATCCCACAATAACTTTAACTGAACTCTTCTAAGTCAACAAATTTTAGGGCCCACGTTTCCACACCACGGTAAGCCTTTATGGCTATGCCGTAGGGGCCTCGGCGCGCTCTTTTTGTTAACCCAGAGCATCCCCTGTAG